>CM056390.1:17412801-17557801 GCA_029718625.1 Synaphobranchus kaupii
CAGTGGCGGGGGACGGAATGCGGCGGTCTGGGCGTAATTACCCCGCTGAGCGGCCGGCCGCTGTCCCGCCGACAGGAATAACGCTGGAATCTCCCTCGCGCAAATCGCCCGAGAGGGCAGTGGGGAGGACGCCGGCTAAAACAGGAGGGCCGGCCCACAGGCGGCGGCGGCGGCCCGCTGCATCATCCAGCCAGCAGGGATTCGCAAGAACTGAGCTGCCGGCAGGAACGGGACACAGGAAGTGCCGTTTTCCCCTTCCTGTTCGAGTCAGAGTAATGGTTTCAGAGGGAAACGCACAAACGGGTGAGAGCACTGGGACGGGAGCCTCTTTTCACACCTGTCCGTCAGCACATCACAGGCGGGGAGGGGGAGGAGCCGGGCAGGACAAACGAGCAGTCCACTCCCTCCCCCCCACCCCTACCCCCCGAGTATCTGCATACAACAGAGCGGCAAAAGGGAAGTTAATGACGAGCAGATCGTCGCTCTCATGTGCGTTTTGACAGGTCTGGTTTGCTTTATTTCGATGCTGTTCTTGAGGTTCTCCCACACAAAACCGATGCCCTCTCGCATGATGCACGCTTGCTCATACAGTTACGTGCAATGTGTGGGATTTGTACCTGCGCCGGCAGGAAAACAGGATTCTCTTATTGCAATAAAGATTTTATGGATCGTCTGAGCATTCCACCCACACTTTGCTGTGAGCTCGGTGTGGTGGGAGGGAGGGAGCGAGGGGGCTCAAACACACAGAGATAGAGAGAGTGTGTGTGTGTGTGTGTGTGTGTGTGTGTGTGTGTCGCTGAATTATTCAGACCAATGACATGATGCTGAGACAGCATGTGTATGACATATTAAATGTCCTTTTTGATCTTTTTAACATCTTCCTTTGTGTCCTTTGAGCATGTTCAAAGACAGACGCACACGACCGGGACTTGGGCAGACAGACAGTTTCCCCAGCTCTCTGACCAACTCCAGTCTTATTAGTGAACACCCCCATGAACAGCTTCACTACGAACTATGGACCAGCTGGCGGAAGCATGAAATCTTCCGTATTTGAGTTAACAGTAAATTCTGCTGTGTAGTCCAGTTAGAATATAGATTGTCGTTTTAAAGAGCCACACCCCAAACACCCTGACACCCTGAAATACAGGAAACCACAGCAAAGAGGGGGTGGTGGGTAGGGCAGCGCAGGGAACATGCGGGGGAGGGGAGGTGGAACCCAACACACAGCTGCACTTGGGTGTACGGTGGTGTAATCACACAAGCCCTTCCACCATTGTCTTCCCAGTGTCTCAGACCTCCGGAATATGACCACCTCAGAGAGAGGGGATGCATAAGAGATGGTATCTGATCACCTGGGTTTCACGGACAGTATTTGGAAGCCAAGGCCTAAAAAACATAAACAAGCCTACATGCAAGCCTACAGTACATCTGCCTACATGCTGTACATCTGACAGTTTTAACTTGGTGATCACTTTATATAATGAGTCAACAAATATGTGTCATCCTTAATTTGCAAATACTTAAATAAAATATGTCGATGTGTTAATCTCGGCTTGTTCTGTGGTACGCACTTTAACTTGTTTTTAAATAAATATAGCCTACGCTTGCTCCAGAAAGATACTTCTGGGCTGAGCTCAATCTTCCTGTTCCTAGCTCTGAAGCCACAAGTAGTTTATCTGCACTCTTCCTATTACTGGCACAGAAGCCATAAGTAGCTTGTGTGCATGCTTCCTGTTCATGGTTATGAAACTATATGTCTGTCCCGGAGGGCTGCAGAGCCTTCAGGTTTTTGTGGTTTCTTAATACAGAAGGAATTGTATTGGAAACAAGCTTGTGCAGTGACTTTAATTAAGCAGAAGTGCCGAAACACACTGAAAACCTGAGTCCACTGCAGCAGCCCTCCAGAACGCGAAACCGAGATCCCTGCGCCAAAGAGGTTTGGGTGTGCTCCTCCTGTCCCCCGTCTCTGTACACCACACTAAATCATCTCAAAGTACCCTTGCAGACCAGGGAGGGAGGAGGGACACCACAACCGGCCCCAAACAGCCCGGGGGTTTCTGGGGTGTGAACGGTGATCATCAGAAGGCCACTCCCTGTCCTTCAAACGTTACGGGACAGTAGTGACAAAACAGGCCGCGACTTCACACGGCTCAAAACCTGACGAGCCGGAGGACGGCACTGTGATTAAATCGCCTGTCATTACGCTTAAGTGCACCCTGCGTCATGGCAGCCATAAATCTCCCGGCTGTTTTTCTCGTCAAGCTGGGCCCTTATCTGCGTTTCTTTAAAAATTTCCATTGTTTTTCCCCCTCTCTGACAAGAAACTCTCTTCAGTCATTCCTCCTCGGGCTTCCATATTCTGCTCTAAAATGGTTCCAAAACCAGTCTGTGGAATGATCTCGTGGACCTGCCTCGAGTCGGCACTGAACTCAGTTAGACTCACCACACGTACTGCGTGTGCTGGGAGATGGGAATGGGCAGCCCAGTGATGGCTAGAGCTCCTTTGTGTCACCCATAGAGAGGATACAAAGGCTGAGGAAAAGTAACATTGCTCTTATGAATCACTGATCACTTATGAAATTAAGCAATGTTGCTCATATAGACCATTAGGCTCTCTGTGCCTGATAGTACAGCTCTTAAGTGATAACCGTTGGGCTATATGTGCATTACAAAATCAATTACTATACACAAAAAATCGATCAATAAACAAACTTTATTTGTTCATATATTTTTCAGCTTGACTGTTCATCGTTTTACTGGCTATGTTCTTGTTGTGGCTGTGATGTACATGTACAGTTGAAGTCGATAGTTTACACACACTTAGGTTGAAGTCATTAAGACTAATTTTTAACCACTCCACAGATTTCATGTTAGCAAATTATAGTGTTGGCAAGTCAGTTAGGACATCTACTTTGTGCATGACACAAGTGATTTTTCCAACAATTGTTTACAGACAGATTATTTCACTTATTTAACTTGAAGGGTTTCTTCTCCTGACTTATTTTTCCATAGAGTTCTATAGGAACATTTGTCAGGAGAAACAACCCTTAAAGTGATCCATCCATATCTACTGCATATCTGGCAGCAGAGTGATGGTTAGAGGACTTGTGTGATACCTCAGACCCTTGATGACTTACAGCCATTTTAGCAATCATGTATTCCATACTGTTCCAGCATAATTTACAGATAAATATAGTCCCACCCCCCAATTCCCATAGAGATCCATTCAAATGAAGAGACGTTATAGTATCGCTTGTAAGAGTACCAGAAATAAGATATCAAGAGTCTTTTGATGTTGTTGGGTCACAGAAATCATGGCATGCAAAGGATATGCGACCAAATATAAAAAATTTAAAGGCACAGTCAACTTAGTGTATGTAAACTTCTGACCCACTGGAATTGTGATCTAGTGAATTAAAAGTGAAATAATCTGTAAACAATTGTTGGAAAAATTACTTGTGTAATGCGTAAAGTAGATGTCCTAACTGACTTGCCAACACTATAGTTTGCTAACATGAAATCTGTGGAGTGCTTAAAAGTGAGTTTTAAGTTTTGACTTCAACCCAAGTGTATGTAAACTTCCGACTTCAACTGTACTTTATAATGAGGACCATATATTTGATCTGGACGAGTATCTGGTAATTAAATATACGGTATGCACGAGTATCTCCCCCATCCCTGCTTGTGACATGCAGTTCAGAAGAGAGGAAGCGAGACTGACCCCCACACTGGCCAAAAGAATCCACTCCCATTGTGTATACTGACCTCTGTTTTCTTATCCACCAACCTGAAGTGTGAGTCAAATGTAGTGTCACACATTATCAAATTCCATTTAGACTACATTCGTAATTCAAACTGTACAAGCTAAAAGGTCTAACTGGCCACAGGCCCAGTCTTCCCTATGTAGTTATTGTCTTCTCTTCTCTACTTCCTGTTTATAGTTTCCTGTAGGAACTAGGAAGTAGCTGCATTTGTTACTGAAATGGCAGAAGGATTGTGACAGATTGCAATAATGCATACACTGCGCGATGCATTCTAGCACCTTTGTAGTCATCTATTTGGCAGAACTTATGATGTCAATTTAATTTAGAGAATCATTACCAATGCAGTTTTTCTTCAATTTGAAAATGGAATTAATTACTGTTGCCATAACTGCACTTGAGATAAAGCCTGTAACACAACTACACTCTGGCCTTATGACACAGCCCCTCTAGCACAGCCACACTCTAGCCTTCTGACACAGCCCCTCTAGCACGAAACACACTCTGGCCTTATGACACAGCCCTTCTAACACAGACACACTCTGGCCTTATGACACAGCCCCTCTAACACAGACACAATCTGGCCTTATGACACAGCGCATATAGCACAGACACACTCTGGCCTCCTGACACAGCCCCTCTAGCACAGCCACACTCTAGCCTTCTGGCACAGCCACACTCTAGCCTTCTGACACAGCCCCTCTAACACAGACACACTCTGGCCTCCTGACACAGCCCCTCTAGCACAGACACACTCTGGCCTCCTGACACAGCCCCTCTAAGAGACACACTCTGGCCCTCTGACACAGCCCCTCTAACACAGACACACTCTGGCCTCCTGACACAGCCCCTCTAACACAGACACACTCTGGCCCTCTGACACAGCCCCCTCTAAGAGACACACTCTAGCCTTCTGACACAGCCCCTCTAGCACAGTCACACTCTGGCCTTCTGAAACAGCGCCTCTAACATAGACACACTCTGGCCTTATGACACAGCCCCTCTAGCACAGACACACTCTGGCCCTCTGACACAGCCCCTCTAGCACAGCCACACTGGCCTTCTGACACAGCCCCTCTAACACAGTCACACTCTGGCCCTCTGACACGGCTCCTCTAGCACACCCACATGGACCCCACGGTTCACAAAGTGCCACGCCCATGTTTTAGGGAGGGCTCAGATTAAAGGGCCTCGTGGGTGTCGCGTGGTACATGGAAAAGGGAAACGGAGCAACACGAGCACCTGACGATTGGGACGTAATTACTCATCCACCTACTGAACACATGCTTCACACTTCAGACCATTACGCTTTCTTTGTACTAGAGAGAGCATCGTTAGCCTACTTCATGCCACTATTATGCACTTTAAAGAGGCAGTGTGGGAATCTGCACACAAAGCACTGGGAGAATCCAATGATTCTCGCTTGGTCCCTGCAGTGTAGAACATTAACGTACCGTTACCACTGAAACAAGATGCTCGGAGGAGCTCTGTTTATCACATTTCAGAGAGCAGGTGCCGTTCATATGTACTACATTCACACGCCACATCAGGAACTCTCGATTCCTCGAGCGTTTCACAAAGCCATTGTGGGGCTGGGCGTTTGACACCCGGAGAGACAAGAAAGTAGGAACCGTGTCTTTTCCAAATATGACCATTTACCCACAGTACACAGGAATGGTAAATGAATCAGACATGCGTCTCGCTCCAAATAATTCAATAGGCACAGTCGGACGGTCATCTTTGAGACTGAGGAAGATTTTCTTTTTCGACGCCATCGGATTCCCCACCTGACTGAACTGAACCAGTCCGTACTTAAAAGTTGCTTTCTATTTACTTTGCAGTTCATTCAGTTTACCTTCTTTATCAAGGTTAAATATTTTGGCAATTAGACTCCTCAATACTGATTACAGTGTTTGTTCAACAAGTATGTACGTGATATAGCCCTGTATCAGTACTGTTCATTCACTGCTGTAACTATATACGGTTTATAGCATATTTTGGTTCAGTACTGGAGGCAGTATGCATCTGAAATGGCTCTATTCACAAAAAAGCAGCCATCATTTACCAAAATTTAGGAAACATTATTAGTAAGCCATTTCTGTGAATGACACTAACTTTTATCCAAGTTGTCTCAGTGAAGTAGCTTTGCCACACATCAATTTCATTTGTACTTTTCCTGTAATAAAATCATAAACCTTGAGGTAGAGCTGACTTTGGGGGGGGGGGGGGGGGGGGGGAGTAATTAATCAGTCCTGCTAAACATAATAAATAAATCTCTATACTTAAGTCACAGAATCCACATTCATAATTTGAGATTTGAGAAGGTTCAGAAATCAAATGCATAATCTTTCATGCTGAATATTTTTGCGAAAAGTAAGAAAACGTATACCATGCACAAAACACTAACTTTATTGTACCAATGGAGACGACCACCACATCCAGGGATTAAAAGCATTAAGCGCCCGCTCAAATAAGGAAGCTCTGTACTACTCTATTTGTGTAAATAAAACATTAATCTAAACCCTCTTTCCCAGGTGATCTATTCTTCTGGTGAACAGACAACTTCCTAAATAGGCTCAAAGGTACGGTGTTCAAAAAAGATGCAGCAGGCCGATTTTGAGACTGTACAGCTAAAACGATCGCTATTAAATTGGCTGCACTTCCTGGCTGTGAATTGCCGGCTCTCTCCGCCGAGTCGGGAGCATTTGCGGAGCAGCTGGCTTTAAACGGGTCGGCTCCGTCTCTCCCGCAGCAGGCCGTCTGAACAGCACAGAGAGGAAGAGCACCGGGAAAGGTCACCTGTAACGTCACTGCGTGATGACACACAGCCAGCCCCCGCGGCGTGATTAATTGGCAGTGTCAGGTGCACAGCACCTGGCTCCTCTCAGAAAACAAAGGAGGAACGAAAGAAAGAAAAGAAGAAGAAAAAAAAAAGACGCTATTTATGACGCAGCCCCCTGGCAGGAACGTGGGGCTGCGCCTCGCTGACCGCGCGGCACCCAGCAAACGCCTCCCCCCCTCTGCTCCCCACGTTCCGTGCTCCGCCCAGCGAACGCCTCCCCCTCTGCTCCCACGTTCCGCGCTCCGCCCAGCGAACGCCTCCCCCCTCTGCTCCACGTTCCGTGCTCCGCCCAGCGAACGCCTCCCCCCTCTGCTCCCACGTTCCGCGCACCACCCAGCAAACGCCTCCCCCCCTCTGCTCCCACGTTCCGTGCTCCGTCCAGCAAACGCCTCCCCCCTCTGCTCCCACGTTCCGCGCACCACCCAGCAAACGCCTCCCCCCTCTGCTCCCACGTTCCGCGCTCCGCCCAGCGAACGCCTCCCCCCCCTCTGCTCCCACGTTCCGCGCTCCGCCCAGCGAACGCCTCCCCCCTCTGCTCCCACGTTCCGCGCTCCGCCCAGCGAACGCCTCCCCCCTCTGCTCCCACGTTCCGCGCACCACCCAGCAAACGCCTCCCCCCTCTGCTCCACGTTCCGCGCTCCGTCCAGCGAACGCCTCCCCCCTCTGCTCCCACGTTACGTTCCGCGCACCACCCAGCAAACGCCTCCCCCCTCTGCTCCCACGTTCCGCGCACCACCCAGCAAACGCCTCCCCCCTCTGCTCCCACGTTCCGCGCACCACCCAGCAAACGCCTCCCCCCTCTGCTCCCACGTTCCGCGCACCACCCAGCAAACGCCTCCCCCCTCTGCTCCCACGTTCCGAAGTCCACTGAAAATAGTGAGGGCTGGGGGGCGGGATTGGGAATCGGCTCAGGCCAGCGGCTCTGACTGACCTACGCAGGCGGAGAACAACGCTTTACACAGCACTACGGTGCAGGTGTGAACAGCAGAAGGGGGTCTGGTGGCAATCCTCTAAGCCTCTGTATCGACTCAAGCCAATTATCAACAATCCTCCACTGGACAGGCACACATGCTTAGCGACGGCTAGCACAAACACAATGGACATGGCAATGCACACACACACACCAGTACATTTGCGTACTGGACACACACACACATACATACACATTCAAGCTACAGACACATCCACAAGAGAAAGTGAGAAAAAAGAGGGAAAGAACAAACTGTACTCCTAAAAACGGACATCGTATATCAAGTTGAAGAAAGCGTCTGAAATGTGTCAATCTTCACTCACACACACTGCTGAAGATATTCATGCACACTTGCATGTGAGGGACAGTATGACACATACGCGTACGAAAACGTCTCACGTGCACACTCGCACACATACACACGTGAAATATGTCCCGCAGGAGAGTAAAATATTTCTACATATGCATTGTGCTAAAAATATGATATATTGATATATTGTGGAAAAACTCTTCTGGTTAAAACAGGAATGCACGGAAGAACATGCCTGCTATTGCATGCTGTCGGCCAATGCCATTTTTGGTAAAGAATCTGGGCAGAGACAAACTGCACTTTGGACTGTTTGCAGTGAAAAAAATCACAAGCCATTCAGGCTGTAGGCACAGGTTTCAGAAAACACAGGGTTAGCATCTTTAGAAGTTCTGTGCCTGACTAATATGGCAGTGCGGTAATGCATTACCTACAATAAACATTTCAATAACTTGCTTTGAAAAAAATAGAAATGTTTTTTGACTAAGCAAAACAAAAATGTATTTACATTTTTTTGTTTGTTAACTTGCTTTTATAAATATCTTCAGTGAGCACTATGGCTGATAATTGAACATTATCTGCCAGTGTTTATAGTGTGCGGGACCACAGTGTAAAACTTGAGGTCAATGCATGTTTATGCAATACATGTGTGTGAACCGTCCTGTGTATGTATGGCATGCACACATCCAAAACCTTTGCCTATAGGTGTATAACCTACAACCCTGGAGCATTTCACTAGTTTGTACGTTAAACTAGACTGTTTCAGTAAAATGCCAATGCATTCCAAGTGTGTGCACGTACCGTTATTGCGCATATTAAATAATTAAAGCAAGGACTATTCTTGTGTGTGCAGCTGAGCTTCATTTATGTCCCAAATGATACCTCATGAAATTACAGCATAACCTCAGAGATACACAATGCTCTACTTTGATTAACTAAGGATTACAGCTACAAAATGTGATTAGTTCATTAAAAAAAAAATTTTAATAAATAAAATATCAGTCAACTGTTAAGTGCACATATGTTTGCAATCTATAACAGATTCAAATGGCTGTACGGGTATAAAATTGGTCTAAGTGCCAAATGACCTCCATTTCAAATGCTTTCATGTCTTGGAGGTTCTACAGTAACCATTGAAGCATTTACTTGTTAGAGACTGGCTTCTTCCTGCCTTATCTGCAGGGATCCCAGTCCAGTACAAAGAGGCTGCTATGGTGCTGCTAGAATATGGGACAGAGAGAACAAACTGAGAACTATGATCCAGAGAGCTGGGGGGGGGGGAGCATAGTCCCAAGAGAGACAACAAGTGCAAGAAGTACAGACTCCATTGAAAAACGGAGGCCCCTCAGTAAGATACGCATTGTTTCATTCCTAAATGGAAAAGAAGCTTAGCATCTATTGAACGAAACAGTGAACCGCTGAGCCACTGGCCATTTTCAGATTCTACCAAACTAGGAGGACATATTTGAGCAGGTGAATAAGATGAGAACCTAATGACACAACACTCAATACTTCAATCCTCGATTTGAGCAGATATTACCTAAAACAGGCATTTGTCTTTCTGACGTTTTTATATTGTCCTTTGCCTTGTTAAAAAAAAAAAAAAAAACTATTCCCTCACTCTCATCAGCTATTTCAGTTTTGATAGGAGGTGCTGTGATGCAATTTTTCAACAAGTGCTGTCAATAGCTAAGAGAAGTTCTAGGTATCATTGCCCATGCTTCTGGGTCTTGTGCTTTGCTCAGCCTGAATATAAGGGGGAATATATTGTTGGAATTAGCCTACAGCAGGACCACAGTTGCCTGTTGGACCAACTAGTTAGACGTAATACCATAACTGCAGAACTGACACCCCAATGGAAAAGAGAACTTTTTTTGTGCCTTACAAACTTGGTAAGCAAACATTGAGGCCTAACACAAGCAGCTATCAGTACTGTAGATGTAGCTAATTATTAGCATCCCACTGACAAGGAGATCAGTGAATTTAGCAGTCCAGATAACTGAAAAATCAAAAGCGTCACCAACCATTTGCGTTTGTGTTGTAAAAAAATAGTTCGTTTTTTTAGTACTGCTTTCGTTGTTCATTCTTAGCCATGACACCCCAGAAACAGCTTGTTCGCAGGACTCCGCCACAGCCAATGAAAAACAGTATAACTGAACAATGAGAAATAGGATTGTTCAGTGATATGAAATGACAAGATAGGGAGCTTTAGAAATGGCAATTATTTTAGTGTATGAAAGTGACTATGAGGGAAGTTTATTGCGCAATTCCAGATGTGAGATAATGATTACCTCCATGTAAGCTATAAGCATTTCCAATTTAAAATGCGAAAGCTGAACAACAAACACCTTCTATTTTAAGGTGAGCATTCATATTCCATGGCACAAAATGCCAGATAGCGTTTTTAAAGCATTGGTTATTAGGCAACAACATTAGCGTCACATTTTCCATAGCTAAGATTTGGCAGAACGGACAATCCGCATTGTCCCCATCCAAACGAGTTTTCTGCAATTTGTTTTTCATATGAAATAATCCACAAATACAGATTTTGGCCACCTTTGAATTCACTCCATATTCCAAATTGAAATCATAGGGTGAACAAACAGATCCTACATAGCCATAGCACAGCGTGAATAGTCTGTATAGTCACACAGTGTTAATTCCAAACTGACCAATCCCACTTACTTAGCACAAATGTAGGCATAACTAATGGGACTGAAGGGGAATATGAGGCTGTACACAAATCCACACCCACCCAACACAGACAGCAGAAAATGTTTTAAAACAAAATAAAATCATAGCAAATAAAATGGTAATTCCTCAGTTGTAGGTGTTGGTACCAGGTTTTAGCAGATGGTGATGGTTCAGACAGGCAGTGTCAGACCACATGGATGTAAGAAGTCCTTGGTCTCTCACTGTCCACGCTGAACACTGTCCACACTGGCTGAACACCATCTGGAAAGACTTTCCTCCTGTCCTCTGCCACAGCTTCTTTCCACACTGCAATGCTGATCACATTTGCAGTTTCATCCATTCAGTTCAGCTTGGCGCATCCCCAGAAAAGTAGCATTTTTCAAGTATTCGACACACGCAACCTGCACCGATTTATCACTGAAGACAGGTTTTTAAAAAAAGAAAAAAAGAATGCCTGCTGTCTTTGCAGTCGCAGGACACAGTAATCTATGCCATACTTTGGGCAGAGTGAGGTGGTGTTTATAAATCGAGTTTGACTGAGGTCAGCTTCCTGTCGGCCAATAAACAAGGAGACGGGACAGGGGACGAGCCCCTCATTCGTCAGAACAATAATTCAGAGCCAATGAGAATACCAGCTGCTCCGATTCTGAAGGGAAGGGGTTGTGCCGACCATTGGCAGGGAAGTTGCAGCTGACAGTCACCCTTTTCACTGCGGTGATTTTTCTGATGTCCTCCATGGCACAGTGATCAGGCTCTACTGCAGTGGAATACAGAAAAGCCCCATT
Organism: Synaphobranchus kaupii; assembly: GCA_029718625.1. NCBI lineage: Eukaryota > Metazoa > Chordata > Actinopteri > Anguilliformes > Synaphobranchidae > Synaphobranchus > Synaphobranchus kaupii. The sequence goes on from CM056390.1 coordinate 17,424,161, forward strand.
GTATTCTGGGACCGGCAAACTGTGGTAAGAGCTATGGGCTCACAATGCGAGCGGCTGAGAGTTCAAAGTCTTTGCTGGCACCCTGCAGGAAAGCAAGGTGTTTAACCGCATGAGGTTGGTGCTTTACCCTATGAAGGGTAATTTTCCAGTAGCTTCAAGGTGATTCACTTGACTGGGCAAAGGAGAAGTACAAATATTTTTTAAATCATAAATGCAAATATGGCTCAACACAACTCTCATGATCCAACTTGCTCAATGGGACGTGTGTGAGGTGAACGGCAAAACGTGCCTCCAGGCTTCGAGCGGCATGTTTGCACCTGTGACCCAATTTCCTGCACCCAAGAAAGTGTACAAAAATAACCCCGAGCAGGAACCAAGGAGCACGTTTGCCTGTGGGTCTAGAGATTGAAAATCAAGAAAATAAGCAATGAGCTCTGTGGAGCAATAGTTTCTCAGACCAGTCATCTAATAATGACTAGCATTTTAAAGCGCTGATGTTTGGATCCACATCCATCATGTTACACAGCTTTTCAGATGCCTTGACCAAGAGATTTACTGCTGCTAATCAAGCACTGAATGTTTCTGGCCCAGTAACTGTGGAAAAAAAAAAAAAAAATAATAATAATAATAATAATAATAATAATGACCTGCTATCTCAGCAACCTACTGCAATATATGCCCTGCTACATCAAGCCCGTACCATTTATGCAAGGCAACTGAATGAACAGCGTGACTAAACCACATCCACCTAAGCCCGATGGGCGATGCAGTGGGATTCTTCGCCCGGGCCCTGGATGTTTTCGGTGACGGCCACACAAGTCTGTAGAAAGGGACTCGGGCCGGCCCGGGGCTGACATGAGTACGGCCCGCCAGTGAATCACATCTTTTGGCAAGAGCTGCTTAAAAAACAAGCACCAGGGAGGGCAGGGGAGCAGGGGAAGGAAGCCAGCTGGTTAACAGGAGCCTATTCTGGGGGCTATGTGTGTGAACAGTGCCTGGATATGAGTCGGTCTGATGTCACCGGAGGACAGGGAGAAAACAGCTCAGCTCTCTTATATGCATCGGGAAATTTACCTGGACGAGCCAAGGACAACTCACACCCGGCTCCATGAAAAACAAAATCAACACAACGGACAAAATCCAGTACAACCAATCAGAGAGACGGGATAACGGAACGACTAAACAACCTTCGTTCCCACACAAACAGCGTCCTCACACATATATGCACTGCTGACTAATCTTTCGGGTGCTATGCAGGCGCTCACACACACACCGATTCAGTTCCCCGCCAGAAAGGAAGGAGAAAAGTGGGAGAGAGGAGTGAAAAGGAGAGAGAAATAAAAGGAGAGAGAAAATAGGTTGAGAGAGAGGGAGTGAAGCGGATTTAACACAGGGAGCCAATATCGCTGTGCCAAAGAAAGAAAAAAAAAAAGCCTCAGAGAACACATTGCATTCCTGCAAAAAACAGGAAAAGGTCCTGGTAATATCGGACGGCGGTCAGAGGCTGGGCGGCCCGGACGGGGGAAAGCAACGCTGACGGTCACCACTCTCAGATGACCCCACCTGTGTACGGCGGGCGGTGAGCGCGGACAGGCACGTGACCGCAAATACACAAACGCTCACAGCCGGTGGTCGTGCGGCCTTCCAGACCCCCACCGAGCAGGCCTGGCGGCCACCTGCGGAAAGGCACGATATGCTGATGGCACCTAAACTACCCAGACACATTACCGTTTCCACCTCCAGAGTCTGCAAAGAAAGGAACAAACGGAAACAGTCTTGTGATTCAAGCGAGGAAGCGTCTTTATTTCTCAGGTACAGACCAAACAGCGATGGGAATTAAAAACAAATATTCCACCCTTTCGCAAGCAAGGCTTGGTGAAATTTTCCAAAACCCAAGGCTTGCAGCTGCGGCCCACACAATGAGGCGGGAGGACTGGTGACTCACACTACCCCGGATTGTGCCCTGAACACTGGGAGAGAAAGAGGCGAGGCTGCTCTTGCTCAGTCCCCTCCAAGCCCTCGGAGAGGGGGGATTTGGGGGCTACTGCAACGGGCAGCGTGTGCGTAACAGAAGAACAGTGTAATGGGACGGCCTTGTCAAAAACTCAGAGCATTTTGCACAGTCCATTCAAGCCTGACCCAAACTGTGGGGGATGGCAACATTAAACAGGAATGTGTAAAGCACTGGAGGCCCTTTTACCAATTTAAATATTGAAGTACTATGAACCTAGAACACAGTATCTATCAAGGAAAATGGCAGGTCAACCCCTGACACCCAGAAAGGTCCCAAAAACAGACAAACACACAACAAACAAACAAAAAAAAAAAAGCAAAACATACCATGAGTTTCATGGCTTTGTCCGATGGCCCTGTCTCACCACTTCTCCATGCTGTAAATCAGGTCACTGGCTGCGGTTGGCCTTTGGAGCCGTGTGGCTCACATAATGAGAGCGGCCAGACGACTGAACATAATCTGTCTACACATTCCAGAAGCATCCATTATGCGCCTATTTATTAGGCACAATACACTCCACACAGCACCTGCTCACCCTCATTTTCATTGAGAAAAATGTAATCAATGGCTCTTGTGTGAAGAACAGCTGGAAATCAACTTTGACCGAGACAAAATAAAATAAATTGAAGTCTTCTACAGGTCGCTAAATTCTCAATGTCGGGTAGGTACAAAATTGTACTATGTACTCAAAGTATAAGTTTAATAAACTACTCCAAAATTCTTACAATGAGTGACACAAAATACTGGTTGTGGAGACATTAGACATTGGATTCAGTTACCACTGACAAGAACAAGGAAAAAAATCAGATACTTCAGTCTTCAGTCTACCTCCAGGAACAGTCATACTCTTTTTTTTTTTGGTTCAGTCATCGTGCCCACAGTTGAATAATCCGCACACTAGATCTAAGTGTATGAACAGTGTGCATCATCAGTATTCCAACAGTCACAGAGAACACAAAAGTTGAACGAAATACCGGTGAGAGTCCCTACGAATCATGGTCTGCCACCTCACGCCCATGTTCATAACCTGCGCTCACGCCAGATTGAGCCACGGTGTACACAAAGCAGACACGTGGGAGTGACATCACGGAGGATCGCCAGGCACTCAAGTGCTGCGCTGACCTCTGAACCCGACTGCATCACTGCCCACTTCCAGGCTCACACTCCCACCAATCCGGAGCTACTTCCCTGTGAAAGCGAACAGGAACGCCCGCCCACTCAGACCAATTACATAAGTGGAGGTTACACCAAAGTGGGAAAAAATAGCTTCAGCAGAAAGAAGGTGAGCAATTAGACAGACAGAGAGAGGAAGAGATCTGAATGGTGTGAGTTTGACTGCCGTTTATTGCGCCTTAATTACGCCCTTGAGTGAACCACTGTGTGGGTGAGCGTACATTGGAAAAACATAGCCCATTTTTACATCATAAATGCAAATTTAAAAACGATGGTTCAAATCTTCTGAGCGTTCACGTACAATTCAATTTACGCAATTGGGCGTTTTCATCTAAATCTCCACCGCCACGTCAGATGGGGGAGTGGTGACACTTCAGCTTCTGCGACTAGCCAAGTCGATCGCACTGCCAACTCATTCTTCAAAAGCATTTGTCAATGAGTTAATCCCTCTATGCTTTCTTTCCCCACCCCATTGTCATTGGCTGCAGATCTGTGAACCCCTGTAACTGACTACAGTTTGAGAGAGCAACCTGAAAGTCACACCCCATCCATTCACTTCCACATAACCAGTGTATTTCACCAAGTCAATGAGGGCGTTGGAAAAAATATACTGTGGTCCATTGCAGGAAGAAGCTATCCAAGTCGATCGCACTGTGATCAAAATCACTGCGATTTAAGCCATATTTCTAGGTAAATGCTTTAAAAATAGCAACATTTTGAACTTATGAAACTAGAAAACTTTCACAAAAAAAAACTAGTCAGACTAGCTTTTCTGAGAAACACATCCCTAGAAGCGTATACCGTCACTTACATTTTAGGTATTTAGCATACACACTTATCCAGAGTGACTTAAACAGCCTCAATTATTTACATTCAATCCACATTTACATTTATTGGATATTTCTTGAAACAACTCAGGTTAAGTACCCTGGTAAAGGATACAATGGCAGTTTGGGAATTGGACCTACAGCCTTGAAGTGGCAAGTTCCCCAACTATTATGATACACTACACTGCCCACCCAGGTAAGGATATGGGTTGTGAAAGAAACACGTGCAACTCAACTGAGACAACACTCGGGGTCAGCCAGAGGATTTTCATTGAGCGTGCCTCTTAATAAAGTTAAATAAACACAAGACAGTGAGGGATTCACCACAGAAGAAGAGAAATCCTCTGTTCCCAGCTCAAGGGCCAAAGTCGTGAGGCTCCTGCCTCTCTCTACCTGGCTTGCCAAACACATTCAAACAGCAAGCAGACCTGTTTAAGCACAAGTACGCCCACACTGGACTGGTTACACAACCAACAGTGTTAGCAGCCTGCTGCCTGCATAATTTTGAGCGCGCACACTCAACTGAGGAACTGCTGACCGGTAAGCATGATCCCTGACCCTAAACCACGACCCTTAGAACTGTAAAAATAATACACTTACTATAAACAAAGAAAATAAGCTAAAGGCAACAACAGGCATAACCCTGGATTTGTATGACTCCGTTCCAACTGTTCTGCTAATACAGCCCTCTGGACAAGGAGTGGCTATCCCACACAAGGGCTTCAAAGACAGTTACAATCAAGACAACATGATCCTACGGGCAAAACAGAGAGATTCACTACGACCTGTATTTTGGTAATATGTGGAGAGAGATCAACCAGGATATTAGCCATCAATTTACGTTAAGTCCTTGTACCCATGCACCCATGCATTAGCAAGCACTGCTGTGTCTCAGGGGAACACAAAACACTCATAACCCCTCAGGGCCCTCACCATACCTTTATGAGACATTACGTAGGTACATCTAAAATCGAAAGTAGACATTAGGCCATCACACTTAATCTATTCAGATTTTGTCAATAATTACCTCTAAAGCCACTAATTTGTAGAAATAATTCCCGTCATATAATTACCAATGATTAACAGCAGGCACACAATAGGCATTTCACAGTGTAAGAATATGTGTTGACCCGGACGACCATGCTTTTAAATGAGCGAGCACCTTCAGCAGAGTCTAACTGGTCCAATTACTGTGTCTCGTACAAGTGGCGGTATGGTGGCACAGCACACGGCCCCAAACTTGAGAAATTATATGTGCGAAACGAGAGCGAGCAGTGCTGGTGACACACAACTAATGACATCCCACTAAGGGTGGGCTAAATACATGGCAGGGTTCCCTGTAAAAACGCATCTTACTGCAAGAGAGGTCTTACTCAGCCTCTATCTTTCCGAGTGAACAAGGAATTGCATTGTTCCTGCCCATAGCTCCTAGACAGGAGATGGGAGGCCATCAATTTTGAGGGCATTATACGTGCACTGTGTTCAGCAAACTCGTTTATCAAAAGCCTTTGTCAACTAGTTAATCCCCCAACCCCATTGTCTTTGGATGCAGATCTGCGAACCCCTGTAACTGACTACAGTTTGAGAGAGCAACCTGAAAGCCACACCCCATCCATTCACTTCCACATAACCAGTGTATTTCACCAAATCAATGAGGGCTTTGGAAAAAACACACAGTGGTCCACAGCAGGAAGAGGCTCAGAGCCCCTGAATCCTGACTGAATCCTGTTTCAGCTGCCTGGTTATCACACTACACCATCCTGAGTCGAGCCGAGTCCAAACCAAACACCACATATTTCACGCTGCTGAACCAGCAGGCCAAATTCTAGGGTCGCGGGGTCAACAGTCAATACAGCATCGCGCTTTAAAATCGCTCCTTTTTCCCAGTGAAATATGAGCAGCCATTACATAAGATTCTCATTCTTATTTCTCTGCTCCTGATATAATTAGCAGCAGTTGAAATCTAACTCTTTAGAGGGCTCTCAGCCTTGGATGTACTTTCCCATAATGCAACACACCCTGGTGGAAAATCGTCACTGAGAAATGTTGACGCACAGCAGTGGAACTGGATAAAACTTTACAGACTGACATGTTAAAAGCCAGCGCTACACATTTTCTAATTGTGAATATAACGCAGAAGGACCGCTTTAAGCAGATTCTGTTTAATAATTTAAAAAAGTGAGAAAGGCAACCAGCTCCTGTATGCCTGAGTCCTTGCTCCTCCCCAATCCGCGGTTCTGGAACAGCGCTTATGGGACAGATATCTGCAGTCCCCCGAAAGACAGGGGACAAGTGTGCACGCTCAACCAGGAAGAATTAGGAGGGAAGACACACCAATGAAGAAACAAGAGGCTTATTGGAAGTTGAAACCTTGGGAAGAGCGGCTTGTGGCTCCAGTCGTTTCTGTCACTGTAAAACACTCGCCTTCAGCTTTTTTATCCCCATTCATCAGACGTGATACTGACATGCGCTACATCGGAGTCACACGCCGTTTACTCTGTTTCTCTGCGTATGCCCACCTCCAAGTCTGAGACCAACGGGCAGCACCTGCTCCTGCATCTGTCCCAGCATGTGATCAATCCCCAAGTCACCCCCACACACCCCTCCGGAGCCAAGCCCAGGAGTTTGCGAGAGGAATCTATTCAAACCAGCAGCCGTGCACGCCGAGCAGTACAAATGCCCTCAAACAAGCAGCGGAGGAGCCTTGGACTGAATTACCTCCCGATATCAAACGGCGTCGGGCGTTTTGGCTCAGCGTGAGCGAGCCAGCAGGCTGCACAGGCAGTTCTGTGAAACGGTCTGTGTGACGCGCAGGCATGCGTGTGGAATGAGCAACGTGTTGGGAACAAGCAAAGCAGCTCACGTGGCGAACTGTAAAAACCCCTCAAAGACAAACAAAGAAACACCCATCACAACCACGGTCACGTGTCAAAAATGTACCAGAGGAATTTACCTTTTGAAGGCTTGTCGGATTCAGCTGGGTCTTATCGATGATTTTTATAGCAACCTGGGGGGAAAACAGAAAAAAAAGCTTTAGAAGGGAATGAGAAAAGCTATTACGCGCTCTCCACCCACAGTTTATGGGGAACTTGCACTGAGACTATAACAACCCACAGCAAGCATAATGTATCACTTCATAAAATACACCAAAATAATCAGTATTATACTATGTTCTGCATTGATCAACTTTGAACAAATTCCACACAGGTTTGGAGAGTCTCAATGGTACAATAATATGCAGTAGAGTTGATCTTCCTCTATATATAATAAAACCTAATAATAATGAAAGAAAAATCTGAGCAAGTAAAGCCACAGTTCAGTGGGAAAGAGCAGCCTTCTCACCTCTCTGCCCGTGAGAATGTGGCGGGCCAGCTTGACCTTGGCAAAATTGCCCTTGCCAATGGTCCTCAGCAGCCGGTAGTTGCCGATGTGGGGCTGCTCGTCAGCGCCGGAGGCAATAGAGTTTCGACAGCGCGCTCCCGAACGGCTGGACCGCGTGGTGATCTCCGTGCGTCCATCGCTGTGCGAGGTGTGCTTCAGGACACACGGAGAAAGGGGGCACAGGTCAGGTCCTGTGTAACATGTCAAACCTTAAAGTGATCAGCCTGATATACAATGTCAAAGACATTGTTCAGCTATCAGCTATTTTTAGAAACTGTACATATGCCATATTTAAGCCCACAAGCTGCTTCAGTGTTCAGACTAAAATGTTCTGCTTCTGCTAAGTGTATTAAAATGGGGTTCCGTGCAATTGAAAAGACTACTGGTCCCAAAATCACTTGCTGCCATTACCCCATCATCACTTTTCAAAACATACCTAACATTATTATTATTTTTTTTTTTAATGGTATAAGTTAGTGAGTTGCACTTCAGATTGAGGATACTTCCATTGAAAAGGCAACCTAACAACTGAACTGGATATTGGTCCCAAAGTTGAGTTTTCTGATACACCACCAGACAGCTTTACATACAATTTCCCAAGCTCAATAGGCCTAAGAATTACAAAAAAATATTTGAAGGTAAAGATTAGAGGTAGTTTTTTTTGTTATAGACACATAGTGGAAGCCCATGTAATTGATGAATTGCTGTGAAAAAACCTTTAGTGGGATTTCTGACTGTCTGAGTAACAGGGCCAGTATATGGATGGGATATTGATTCCCTGCCCTGGTTAAAAAAAAAAAAAAAGAAGTACATTAGCCTCCTGGCATCTGATCTGTCACAAAAGTCTCTTTGTTGACCAACAACAATTTCAATTAGCCCCCATCCAACCCTCCCTATTACCAGAGGCATGGGACAGTCAACAGTTTGGTCCAGTTCCAAAGAGTTCCAACTGTTACCTCTGGAAAGCTGCAGCGGTGGCAGGAGAGTGTTCTCTCCCAATGGATTGGTAAATCTGCACAGAGGGTCCACTATTCACCAGCCCTAATCACAGTGATCATCCAAACAGAACCTGCTTTACCTACTTGGATATTAAAATGCCAAGCAAGCACTCCAACCGCAGGGTGCCAAGTTTTCTATCTGTACCTTTGCTTTGTTTTTCATGATGTGCTTTGTGCATTTTCTTTGATTTTCTGTGCACTATTTCTGACTCACTGTGTGGCACTTCCAAGGGCAAGAAATAAATCTGTATGATGCATCTGGATGCACAGGATTTGTTTGAAGGAATGTCACGTTAAATTCTGTTACAACAGAAAACACATTTCTCCGTCAAGGCAACCACAGTTAACGGCTTTTATCTTTATGTTGGCTACAGATTATACTGTGAATTTGAGGTCACCTTCCACAAACATTTCCCCAGGGGTCCAAATAACTCCTAAAACACTTCCTCCAGGTTTTCCCAAAAAAAAAACAAAAAAAAACAAAACAATGCTTGACATTTTGCAGACTTGATACAACCGGTTTCCTTTCAAAGTCTGAAAGTAACTTATAGGCTATTTCATATACATGCTTCTGAAGCACAGAAAAATTATACTGAGGAAACTTGCCTCCTTATTTCCCAAAAGGCATGCTTTCCGAACTGAAAACCAAAAAAACTTTCCAAACACGGAGATACTTTTCTCAACTGCTGAACCATTTGAAGACTTAAACCTCTCAAAGAGAACAGATAAAACTCGACAAATCTGTTTAAAACCTGCAAATGATTCACAGTTCGGAGGAAGTAGAACACAATGAGTTTCCCAGTTTCTGCCTACATTTCCGAGGGCCTTAACAGTGCTTCTATTCAACTAGAGTGTACATCTAATCATTGAATTTGACCATGAAAAAACACTTGTTGAGACATGAGAATTTGCAAACAAAAACTGAATATTGCCTCGTGTAATTTTACAATAATTACTAGCAAAACGTGATTCAATGTATATATCATAATTAAGCTTGAGCTCATCACATTAACAGCATGCACAATTAAAGTAAAAATAGCACAGTTCTTATTTCTGACAGTGCCTAAAATTTAAATTCCTATGTGATGCAAATCCCACATGCCCTAATTTACACAGAAATTGAAAATCTATTAAAAACGGTCACTTACAATAGTGATGCGGTGCCTCTTCACTGAGCGGGAGGCTTTCATTTTAGTATTGGCGATTTGAATGGCATCGAACCAGGCTGCTTTCTCGGTTTTGTGAGGGTAGTTGTAGTTCATTGATCCGATCGTGCACACCGATGCTCGAAACAGCGTGAAAACTTTTCCAGCACATGTCATTTAACTGCGAGGGTGGGCGCTACCCCGTCTCTCATCGCAAAGAGAGTTATTGGCACTTTCACAATACCGACACTTCCCACGACCAGGCGCACGCCAAGGAAACTGGACCTTCTCCAACAGGTAAGATTGCATGTCTATAGTTCTGAAATGTCAAATGTAGCCGGGGGGGGATCAATAAGCAGATTGTTCAGCTGGTGTAATATAGGCTACTGTACACGCATTCCCATACTACATTCAACCATTTCGTCTCACAGACAGCTTAACCCCCTCAGAGACCCCACACTTTTAATCAACTGTGTTTACCCGTCTGCGTAGGAGTGAGCCAAGGGAACATTTGCACGATGCCGTAGGCTATCACAAATACTTTGGCTTGTTTCGGTAGGCTATTGACTTTAAGCACGCGCTGTGACTCGGTATGCTGCAACTGTTCGTGCATTATTTAATATTAACAGTGGCTAAACCAATGAACTATTAATCATTTCGAATATCGTAATACTTTACTGACTGAATTGTATTCGGCAGACAATTATTTTATTCGTTCCGTAATGCAATGATCCTCTGGATACGCGGCTGTCCGATGGAAATAGACTGCAGGCGTGTATTTAGGTCGCTTGGATCTTTATCAAACGCCCAGATATAATCCAGAAAATACGAATCCTCGTAGATGCAGTCTTCCTGTACAAAAGTGTTGAACGCAGACAGCGATTTGGCGTGTCTCAGTGATAATTACTACCCAGCAAACAGGACGTCCCATTTTAGTCCCCTCAAAGTTATGATGTGACGTTCCCTAGTGATGTCCTAAAAACATTACTAGAACGTTATTAAAGTCCTAGGAAGGTCACTGTTTGGTTACAGTATGACATTTAATTTGATTTTTTCGGGGACGTTCAACCAACGTCCCTATCCGGCTATGATATGACGTTGTGCTCATAACATTCATGGGACATTCAGAGACGTTCCTGCAACGTCTGTTACTGGTTACAATATAACGAATGTCTAGGGGAGGTTACTAGAACGTCCCGGGAACGTTCTCTGTGACGTCCACGTAACATTTAGAAAACCCTGCAAAAAGACGTCAAGGCGACGTCCTGATGACATTTCGAGACGTCCCGGGGACCTAATTTTGTTAACTGGGTGGTAGTCTTACTAGCTCGTCTCTGTGGATATTGTCACAGTTTTTGAACCCGATACTGTGGTTGGAGTTCGAGCAACACTGGCGCTATGCGTCACTGTCTCACCCAGCTAGACCAGCAACAACAAAAGTATCAGCAGAAATGAACTTTGAATAGAAATGTTAGCTATAATATCAGAGAAGAGCGAGAGCTGCATTGAAACGTTCAACGTTGATCAGCTACGATACGACAATCGGCGGCGACTGAAAAGTTGGGTCATCAGAACAAAATGCAATCATCTTAACAAAACAAGTTAAACCACTACGAGTGTTAAAAAACATTGCACATTTTAAAGATCAAACACTTACATTTTCAGTATCCCGTTCATTCACTGTAGGTAGAGGTGTTCTTGTTGACATGTTTTTCATTAGGGTGTAGTTTGCCAGAGTGTTTTTAATATGGTGTTGATTTTGCAGCACCTTGGTCAGAGGGGTGAAAGGCAGACAGTTATCTGCTTACTTCTGGTGAAGATCATCGATTCGATGGGAGGAGAAAAAAAAATCGACGACAGTCCAACTTCCAACAAACTTAAGTCTCAGGATACCGGGCACAGACTAACATTCATTGAGTAAGATATTGTAACGTTACTGCATTACTCCAGACTGCACATCGACTGAATTGGAAAGGTGTCTTTTTATAGTGAATATCAACAAAGATAAAATAAAGTTTTTTCTTCGTGCAAAGTCACGAAAAGCATATCCTCAATGCGGTCTCAATTATATTTCGGAATCCCTCTGGCCTTTTGCAGTAAAAAGTGAACAGAACACACAAACACTAGCTAAATAGGCCCTCATCAACTCCATCCAGACAAGGGAAAGGGGAGGGGATTCAAGTAAAACCGGTCTTATATGCTGTTGCCAGTTCGTTGTTTATCAGCGCGGGTTCGGGTCCGCTTAGTCTTCGGCTTCCGATGCGCACCGTCCCGGTTTTCAAGAGTGATGGTTCACTGAAACACCCGCTGTCGATTCGATTCCTCCCATCTCTAAAGTAACGTAGCCTTGATAGCGGGATCCAAGATGGCTGCCCGCTAGCTGAAGAGTACCAAGCCAAGCCCTCTGGACAGCTAGAGGAAGTGAGGGAAGAGGCGGCGTACGGAGCTCATTGGCGCTGTAGTTGAAGCAGTACTGTTTGTTGTTGCTAGGGTGATTACTGGTGGGGGGAAATACCTGCACAAGAACAAGATCTCAACACAAGTACGGCAACATTGCAAGGCTCGTAGCATCAATTTCTTACTTTTCTTACGTGGTAACGTTACATGATAAAGTGCAGATCAGTTCGTGGCATTATGCTCATGGTTTGTTTTGATGTGTTTAAAATATGAAGATTTGACTGAGCCTAGCCTACACGGTGCGCTTTTGGCTGCATTTAGCAAATGCATGTGTCCAATGTTCATTAAACTAATTCCTGTGCTGTACACGAGTTAATGTTAAACCTGGTCAAAGTGCTGCAGCCTGGACGTGTAAAAAGAAGAAGAAGCCTGATTTGTGGAATCTCCCACCCCCGCTGCCACTGAAATGTCTCTCTGGATGGTGGATTGTTGTGTGACAGACAACTGGTGATGGAGGATGGATGCAGGTGGTGAACCCAGTCAGCCTTTTTCACCTGCAGGTAATTCTTACTTAAAATCCCAATATAGGAGTCAAAACTCGTGTATTTTAAATAAATAAATAAACTTCATTTTTCAAGTTTCTTTTACTGGGTCCAATCACATCACTTTCCACGTGAAATGAGTTTCAACCAAATCCCCTCTGCTCTGAAAGCTGAGAGTGGATCCAAACAGAAACTGAAGAGGCTTTGTGAGTCTGTGAGGACTATCACTAGCCACCTTTGTCCTGAGTTCTCACCCTGATGAACCAGCAGTTTCCCACAGAATAGGATCTACTGTGTCAACGTGAAACACACAAAGGTTCACAGGGGGTCTGAACAAAGTAACTGTGTTTATCTGTGATGCCATGTTTCTCTCATTGAAGTTAACTCCCCAAAGAGCATTGGTGTCCTGACTCCTGCTCTACCCTTGTTGTGTGTGTGTTGGGTGGAGCATCCTCATATCCCTTTCCCCTCTCTTAGTCCCATAATACATAGGTCAGCTTTGTCTGCAGATCTGGAGACTGGGTCAGTTCCACAGCCTGGCAGATGCCTGTAACTCTGCAAGCTGACATTTCTTCTCTTCATAGACCACATTAACATCTGCTGAGATGGCAGGGCTGAATTTGCTAGTGATCTTGGGGAGTACCTCTGCCAATTCCGTACTGGACCATCCTCCAAAAGCAAAAAAACACAATGGCAATACATACTGTACCTAAGGGTTTGCAATGATAGGGGGAGGGAAGTGGGTATACATGTTATCCACCAGCAGACAACTTTTTATCAAAGATCAATTTACTGGACTTCAAGCAGATGATTATAATCTTTTAATTGCTTGTGTTAGCCAATGCTTATTCAGAATATTCACCCTGCTGTCCTCTTACTGCTGAACTTACTGTTTATGAAAAACCATCCATCCATTGTCTTACCCACATAAGCCTGGTCAGGGTTGTGGGGGTCTGGAGCATATCCCAGCATCCATTGAGGCAGGAATACCCCCTGGACAGGTCGCCAATCCATCGTAGGGCACACACACCATTTACTCAAACACTCATACCTACTGGCAATTTAGTCTCAAATTAGCCTAACCTGCATATCTTTGGACTGTGGAAGGAAACCAGAGTACCCGGAGGAAACCCACACACACACGGGGAGAACATGCATGCTCCACACAGAAAGGCCCCTGGCCGGGATTTGAACCCAGGACCTTCTTGCTGTGAGACAACGGTTCTTATGCAAAACCAGATAAAATGTATTCATTTAATAAAAGAAAATACACCTTGTATGTTTGCATTATATATAAGGGAGCATCATTGCATTGGATACACTGATTTTGTATCAAGTGAGTTCCAGTTTCATAATGTTCAGAGCTTTTTTTCCAACATAATTCAAAACAAGTACATGGAAATTGGCTGTTTTTTCATCCCCTTAAAAGAGTGCACATGCTCTGGTTCCATGTACACCAGGGGTGGGCAATCTTGGGGCCGGTGTGGGTGCAGGTTTTTGTTTTAGCCCAGCGCTAACACACCTGATTCAACTTATCAAGGTCTTGATTGACCATGATTAGTTAAGTCAGGTAGTGCTGGGCTAAATCAAAAACCTGCACCCACACCGGCCCTTTTCGGATAAGATTGCCCTCCCTTGATGTACACCAATGGCAGCTGTGAGGGGAGCTGTAAATTTAGCCTGCAGTTGGAGCTCCCTCTAGTTTACTCAAAACCTTTTATTTACACTATGCAAATCCAAATCCATTATTTAGTGGTTATACATAGAACACGGCTCCATTTTGTCGGGGGAAACGGAACTGGAGGCAAGATTCCAGCACAGAGAGTGCAGGGAGGTCTCTGAAACAGTAAAGGGAGCCATAAGCAGGCATGGTCAAGAGATTGGAGCTGGGCACTTTCTGCAGGGATGAGATCTGTGGCTTTCACAGGGGAGCAAAGATGCAGGGATCAGCTGCACCTCCCACACGGCACTTCCTGTGTGGTTGAGGCTGCATCAAAGGCTCTCTTCATGAGAGAGAGGTAACCAACCACTGAGCCTAGCACATAGACGAATCACCTGGCAATCAGCAAGGGAAGATACTTTTAAAAATTATATTTCCCATATTTAAGCAAAAAAAAAAAAAAACGGGTGACACTAGTATCGGCTTGTGTTAGACTTCAATGTTCAGTGCTCTACAAAGCTAGAGGGGAAGGGTTGCTTGATACACCATTCTATTTTTACCGTGATCTCACCCCGTTGGCAGACGTCTTTGAGCTGGGTTTTTGTGATCAGTTGCAGTATAGCACAGTGCATCATGACCCCAGGAGGCCGTGAATCAAGCGGTTTAAACATGCCCAATACTTCCTGTTATTCATAACCTGTGCAACTCCACAAAGATGTCTGATGGACTGATACTAACAGAGAAGACTGCTGTCATGTGATAAGTGTAATAGAACTGACTGAATCTTTTATCGTTTCTATTAGATGGTCTTTCAAAAGGAGAACAACATTGGACATTCTAATGAACAGGCAGTGATGTGCATTTATACATAACAATGAGGACATACATAATTAGCCAACTGAATGTGACTTTAAATTGTTACTATTGACTCTTGTGAAAAATGACTCATCAGTTGAAATATATAATTGCTAAATTTATAAATAGAGGAATATATTATAAAGGAAGGATATGCCCTTTAAATGTCCTACCCTTAAGCAATAACCATCAAGATTTTTTTTCGTCAGTGCTAAAGCCTGCCATTGCCTGGCTGTGATGCACCAAAGAAATAAATGTACAAAAAAATCACTCCCAGTCTGTGAATCATTTTACGCCTGCATTCAGATTTGGACAGTGATGTAGTTAACTTCAGTCTTCAGATAGCATGCTGCTCTTGCCTTTTAAACTTAGAATTTTCATTTTGATTCTTTTCCAAATCCTGTAATTTTCAGATATTATAATGCACCTGTTGATCAATCTATGTGCCTGTTCTGTAAAAGAAATTAGTTTTCAAATTGTTTTGCTATAATTTAATCCCTACAATGAGATTGATGTTGTACTGTATAGCCACAATATACATTTAACAAGCAATTATACAGTATTATCAAATAGAAATTACATAACTGATAAACTTGTAATGCAGACCTTTTCAATTGTCATTTATGGAAATTTGGGTATTGTGGCTGACTTGTATTGAGTTGTCGTCAATTAAGGTCAAAATGTGCCAATGTATTTTGGAATCACAGAATGTGGTACACATGGCCCGTTTCTTACGTGGAAGTTAATTGTAACTAATAATTGGAGTAGACAAACTATGGGCAATTCCGCCATCTGGTGGCTAAGCAAGGAAAAGACCTGGGGGGTATACTACAACGCAGGATTACTGACTTCGCTGGATAACTGCACTGAGTAAAACCCTGAACACTCCCAAATCTGAAACATGGACTGAAGTAAAAAGAGCTCTTCCAGGTTTTACTCAGTGCAGGTGTGCAGCTGTCCAGCTAACTTAGTAATCATGCTTTGTAGTATACCCTCCTGTTCATGTGCCGATTCTGTTATCTAAAATGTAAATACAAAATGCACCAGTTCAGACCATATCAAAGCCGTACTCTTCAAACAGAACATAACCCTGGACATTTGACCTACATGATAAAGAATGATCAAAGACACTGGCCTATTCTCAATTTCCAGCATATTTTTTTCACTTGCGTTGGGGTTTATGCAGTTCTTTCTGGGTGCGAATACAATGACTGCAAATGTATGGTCGTCTGAGGATCAAAAAAAGCTCTATGGAAGCATCCAAACATCCTAGTAATCTGTGGTTTGTTTGGGGGAACTCCCTTAATAAATACGATTGCAGATCTAAGTGGTAGATGGAAAGACATGACACAATGGTGACTTTTTTTTTTTTTTTACAATTTACCAGAAGATACCTAGTACCAGCACTGTTCTTCCATTTCCAAAGATGTAGATTTTCAGGGACAAACCTTTTCTCAATTGTACCATCGCTGAGCAGTAAAAATACAACAGGATAGTAATGAGGGAGAAGTGCAGTTAATGGTAAAAACATTGTTCTGAAATGTCGAGTTCCATGAGTTCCATGGTAGTCCTAAAAGTACTACCACTAGGCTGAAATCTGACAAGAGAAAATTGTGTCAATAGCAAAACATTCTTTAATGATTGGAAAAAATACAAGAGAAAAACCAAGACAAAAATCATGTGCAGTTAATCAAAACCCAATATTTATATTGATGTCTATAACCCTTACTAATTGAACAAAAACAGTAACCCTTACATCTTAAGTATTCCATCACAGCAAGCATTACATTATGATGCAGTCAGCAAAGAGCTATGCTAACCGAGCCACAGCAGCAGGGAGAGAAAGGCTGGACTTAAGCACTGTGATCCACTTTTAAGCAGGTACAAGCTTTGCAAAGCACAAAATGGCAGCTTTTAAATGGCATCAATATCAAGATCATCCTCTTCCTTGTTGTCAGACTTTTCTGGTTTCACAGTCTCCACTTTCAGCTCACGTGCAGAGGGGGAGTAAACCACCTGGAAGTGAACACAACACCGCAGGGGTTACACTTGCTGGTCAAATTCAATGCTGCCCTTCCTTTGGTGCTCACTAGCTGCCAATCATACTTCCATATTTCTCCATTATATTACACGGCCAAGGACAGGTCAGCTGTCATCTTAACATTTACCCTGCAGGCAATGACAAAGATCTGGAATGACTTGAATAATTAGCGGAGCAGTACCTCCACATTTTCATCCTCTTCATCTTCCTCTTCGTCGCTGCCTTCGCTCTCTTCTTCGGCCTCCTTCAGCCACTTGACGAAGGGAGCAGCCTTGGCGTGGATCTCTTTGGCGAGCTCCTTGGAAACATATTTCTTTGATACCTGCAAAGACAAAGCAGTGACGTGAACTGGAACGCAGCAACGGTAGTAGTCCTGGCCCATTACCGCAATGGCTTCTGCCCTCTTGTTGTATACAGCCCTCCCTATACCTGCGTTTTGACTGCTGTAGATGTACGGCGGCCTACCTTCTCAGCCCAGGCCAGGATGACGTCCTCTTCCAGCAAGTCTGCGTCATACAGGTCCTTCAGCACAATCGGCACCCGGGGAAGCAGCTGGGCCTGATGCAGCTTCACCAGGCATTCAAAGCCACCAAGCAGGTACTTCTGGGCCTTCTTGTTATTGTGACAAAACTAGAGGCAAGAGAGCTCGTTACAACAAGCACAATGGCGCTCAACCTTTACAGTCAGCTTGGTCCCAAAGGCCCACCGTGTCAGACACGATCGGTTCCAAATGGGCTCATTGAGGGGTTAATTTGACTGCTGAGCTCTTTAACACTTGCCTGCTATGAGTCACCCTATGAAACATAGGATAGCCTGAGACGGGCCTCTTACACATGGCTGGTAAGAGGTCTCCATCAACTAGCATTCCATGTGCGGTATTATGTGCATGTAACCATAGACTGGCCCTATCTGCAGGGAGGAGTGTTGCTTATTACCTACTTTTACCTCATTTACAAAAACTGATTCTGTTTCAAGAGAAGAGGGTCACTCATGATACTGTGCAATGCCCAGCTAGAAGGGAACATGTCCAAAGTATTCAACAGCCCATAATGGTTTTGTATATTATATCTTGTGCTGGCAAGGTTGACCGCATTTGTCTGCTGAAATTAAGTGCGATTTGTGTTTCTATTCATTCTTACAGGGCCTAGGACTAAATCAGCAAAACACTTGCATTTCACCCAGGTCTGCATTTCATATCCTTTCCCACATCCCTGTAAAACACAGATCCCACTCAACCAAGACCACTGCCCTAAACAGATAAGGGGAAGGGGGGAAATTTTTCATCAATACTAACTCACCCGCAGAAAGTGTCGTTTGTACTTCTTGATCTGGTCCCGGATGTTCTCATCAAACAGCAGCTCGCTCAGAATCAGGGGTCCCATGGCTTTCACATCCAGTCGCTCTGCCTCCGCCAGGATGTCCTTGTCTGCAGTGTCGATTGCTCCATCTTCCTTCCTTTGCTTTTAACACAGAAGAATGCAACGTATTTAAGCGTTTGTGTAACTTGCAGGATAAATAATTAGGCATCAGGTATCTTCTGTTTATCCAATACAAGAAAGTTTTACCAGCTTGTGTACCTCGATATCGATACCAAATGGATTACCTCCCTTGGTGAAAAACTTAAGCATTTTTGGCAAACGGGCGCTGTAATAAAGCTGTCAGGTTCACCTTTATCAGTGGCTTAGTAGGCAAAGCGTGCTGCCATACTTCAGTCTGAGCACCCTGCTTTTCAACAAGTTGGGGAGGGTCAGTGTGATCTACTGCTGCCATTACATCTAGTCCTCTGCGAGGATAGAGCTAGCAGCCAGCTTTCCCTCACAACACGCACACGCACACCTCAATTCTTCAAAGGCACAGTATTTAATTTCCAATGATGGCAATCATTTCACAGCAATAAAAAGCAACGACAGGCTCATTTTCATATAGCATTGCAGTTTGCTAAATTTAGCTAATTTTGGTACCGCGGTACTTTTTAGACCCCGGTATACCGTAAAACCCTATTATACTGAGAATGCACTCATGAGGAAGAAGCACCTTGACAAAGCTGTAGAACATGTTGACCCTCTCCTCCAGGGTCCTCTCCAGGTCTTCAGTGAGGGTCAGGTTCTTGGCGTGTTCACTAATTTCCTCCATTCTGCGCCTCTGGGCTTCCTCAGTTGTCTCCTCCGCCCAGTCCTCATCATCGTCATCTCTGTCCTGCTAACCCACACAATCGGTCATTCAAAAATTTTGAGCGCGTCACCCGACTGTCAAATGTGCAAACTGCTGTGGTTTAAAGAGGGTACCCACCACAGCGTCAGGTGCATCTATGTCATTGTGATTCCCAGCTTCTCCACTGCTAGAACCATTCTCTTTATCTTTCTTTCGGTTCTTCTTTTCTTTTTCTTTTTTGACAGATCCACTATCATTCTCTGCAATAAAATGGAGAAACCGGTTTGTTCAGATGTTCAGAGGAAATTAGCACTCCTGAAAACGGTCCCAGGGGGACCATAAGGGACAAAGGCGAGAAATGGTCAACAGCCACATATGTACATGTAGTATGGGACTGGGAGGTATAAAGAACCTTAAATCAGCAACTTTAAGTACAATTAAACTTTAATTACAAACCTTAATTCAATTACAATTTCTATGCAGCCTTGCATAACTAGATACAGCTTCCTGGTCAAAGCTTTAAAGCAATGCATGGAGAAATGGCATGTCATTCATTTTTATAAAGCAAAGAACCCTTATTCCCAACTTCATCAGGCAAGCATGACTGGCCTATGACAGTGAAAAATTAACCTACACTTCAGTTTATTTCCAAATGATCAGAAACCCAAAACCCAAAATATTTAGCCGCAGTTACAGGCAGTCATGTTTTCACAGTACATTGGATATTCAGAAACCTCACATTCGATTAAGTTTCAGAGCTGGTATTAGGAAGAAACCTTGAGTGGAACCTGACTCCGAGGGGGAAGCCAATCTGCTGCTGGCTAGCACCGTTTAATACTCTGAACCAAAGCTCAAAAAAAAGGTTGCCCACTAGACTTGTCATAAAGGGCTGACAAACAAGGAATTATTTTTTATAAAGATAGTCTCCCCTCAAAAATTCTCCATATAATAATCCACAACAAACATGCTCCACATAATAACCAACAACCGCTAGTGACGTATACGTGAGATCTCTGTACATCCACCTGTCATTTTGTACCCCAAAAACCTAGAGCTGAGACAGCCTTCTTAAATATGTTTCTCTTTAGGCGTCTACAGTTAAATGTGATAGGTCTAACTTGCAAACTAACTAACAAGCACAATTAATTAAAAAAATAAAATAAAAAAATAGAGACATCCACAGAGCTTGCAGAAAGAATGAGAGTAAAAGTATTTTTCCTTAAAATTACATTGACTGAATTTGTAATTTCAAATATATTTTACGGTTCGCAAGTCGTGTTGTGTTTATGTCTGTCTGAGACGTTAGATACTGGGGTTACTGCCTCCAACAACGCTCCTGAGCACGCCCAGCTCACGTATAAAATGCAGCCAGTTGCCAGTTAAGTTACATTGAAGAAATGGCTGACTTCGTTGGGAAGCGCACGGTTCCTGTCAAGGTGTTGTTCCATCATAGCCAACATTAATCTACATGCGTATCAAAACAACGCACACAGCTAGCCCATAAGACAAATTACGTCACCCAGTGAGCAAAAGACAGAATCTAGACAATTAGAGGGGTGGAAATCTAGGTTGAGATGTTTTGACAAACTGACTAGGTTAACCCCAATATAGCACAGGTTTTACCCAGATATAGCCTGGCTACATCCTAGTAGGCTAGAGAGCTTTCACTTTGCAGCCAAATGTAGCTGGTTTTTCCTGAACGGCTAGACGACATTTCACCAACCTTTCAACACACAAAAGTTCACTTCGGAATAGGAACCCGTGTAGCTAATGCAAAGTTGCTATGTAAATAAATTATTCATTACTTGTCTGATGCAAGACTCATCGCTTCACATTTGATGATACAATAGCCAGCTTCCCTTCACACTACATTCAACAACGTGCCACCACCGCACACAAAAACACAGGTTTTGAAAGAATCGGGCAAACACTCAGGGGGCGGAGTTTCGAACGAGAGCAACTAGCAAGGTGGCGTCACGCTTTGGGTTGCAACTGCAGTTCTTCCTTGTACACTAGATAGGGTTTCAAATTATATTAACAAGGGATTTAATTTAGGTCTCCTGACCACCACCACTAATCTCCCTCACTACCGAACACTGACTGATCATGTTATGATGTAAAGAAGCACTGGCCCTTAATTGATGCCCTAAACACTGGTTAACATTGATGCTTGAAGAGTCGCTTAGTAGCCTTCACTCACCTGGAGGATTTTTAAGAATGAATGTGCAAAGCTTGTGCCGTGTGTCAAGCATGCCTCTATACCCACAGGCTTTACAGGAGTTACCAATGGTTTGTTTCTTGGGGTTGACATGCTGGAAGAGAATTAAAACAGAACTGAGATTCAACTTTCAATTAAATTTACAACACAAACTTTTTTCCTGAGAAAAAAATAAATAAAACATCTGCATCAGTAAGCTGCTAATCAGTTTCACTGGAGGGGTTTAACACCTATAGAAACAAACAAGCATGCATCAACAAAAAAAAAAAAAGACAAAACATCCAAGAAACAGCAGGATTGTGGCCAGTCCACAGGGATAAAATCACAGGGCAAGAAATCTTCACCACAGCACTCCAATTATGAGGTATATACTGCTGTCCTATATAAAAAATATTGTGGAGAGTCAAAGAGCTGCATTGCAGAGGAAAAGGCCAACTGCTCTTGCATAGCTGCACTGAAGATGGAGCACTGCAGGCCTCAACCTCAGCCAGCAGTGGGGGGGTGCAGCTCTTGCTGGCATTAAAAATGGACCCACTGATCCAATGTTCCTGGCACACTAGAGGTCACAACTGGCAAGCTGTCAAACACTGATCCGAGTACAGTGCACAAAGAACTGAGTTTGCTTGCTCTTTTACAAGCTATTTTAAGCACAACTTGTCCAGAATCTTCCGGAGGGCCTGCATGGTAAAAGCAGTGAACTTACTTCAAATCACAGAAGCATTGCACAAAGCCGGGTTCATAAGAGTTGATTGGCCTTTGGTTCTCAATTGAGATCACCGTCTATTGATCGACTTCACATGCAACCATAGCAGCAGCTTCAACCTTGACCTTAATATAGCCAGCAACAGTGGAAAATGTCGTACCACGTGGAGGCAAAGATCTGACCTTCACTGACGCAACAACCACCACAGCCAACTTATGTTTAGCCTGTCCTAGAAGCAAATAACCCACCAAAAAAATAAAATAAAAATCACCTTGACAAATGTTCACACTGCATTTTAGTGAACGGTCAAAGATTAAGGGGCTACACAAATGACACAGTATCACTATGTAAATTTATACAAAAAACAAACTGCCTTTACATTTTGAATTGCTCATAGGTTCTTTCCCTGAAACCTATCAGCTCCAATATGAACTTATGCGGTTACACAATATAGGTCTAGTAGAGGGGGAGTTCAGCATAGGATAGGGGATCAAACCGCACTTTTGCATGACAAGTCAATACATTTCCATGGAAATGTCACATCGGTTCAGAGTGAAATAGGAAGCATTTCCCACAACAGCTTGGTAGAAAGAAGAAAAATAACCAAACAAAAAAACATTGAAAGTAAAAAACCATTTACCAGGTCAGTTTCAGGATTATCACACTCAGGACACAGCACAAATTTTCTGATGAAACCATCCAGCATGTCCTGCAGCTTACTGGCCTCGTGAGATCCATTGACAATGTAGCGGTCATTCTTGGCATCAAACTGGGTCTGGGCACCCAGCTCACAACCAAAAAACTTGGTGGGATCTACAAAAAGGGTGTCACAATTTTAAAATCACACCAGAAGAGTCCAAAGTCCTAACACTTCAATCACAATATTGAAACGAATCAATTTTAAAAAAAAATTATTATTATTATTTTTTTTCATGCAGCACTGGATAATACTTACACGTTGGAGGCCTATTTAATGCCTTTGCAACGTCAACCATGTTGACCATCACCGTCTTAATTCCATTTCCTTTTCCTTCCACCTAATGAAAAAATAAAAATAAAAAACACACACAAAAGAAACACCCATGAAAATTGTACCATTGTGGCATGTACCCATCATAACCAACACTAGAAGCCCACCACACAACAAGAAAACTGGTCTTCCATACTTTGTTCAGTCTAAAACCAAGTAGGCGATGCTGGATTCAGGCTGATTTCTGATCAGATGCATCTTATACAAGCTAAAATTCACTTGGTACTACTCTGGAACAATTCAACTGCTGCACCTACTCTACAGGGTCCCACCTGAAAACATGTCTATTTTTAACACTTCCCCCCCCCCAGAGTACTCTCACAAGAGCATCTTCTCGCAAAGCATTATACAATCCCCTAAACAGTTGAGTTTAATGATGAGTTGTGTTAGTCTATCAATCCTATTCCTGGAAATCTACCATCTTGTAGGTTTTCACTCCAACCCTAACAAAGCACACCTCATTCAACAGCTGGAGATGTAGTTGAGCTGCTAATTAGTAGAATCAGGTGCGCCAAATTAGGGTTGAAATGAAAACCTACAGGAAGGTAGATCTCCAGGAACAGGGTCGGGCAGCCCTGGGCTGCGTCCCAATATTCTTCACTCCCCACCTCCTTTCCTCCACCCCCCCACTACCACTCCTCTCCTACCCGGAAGTATGCAAAACTGCCTGAAGGTTTTGAGTACACGTATTTGCATGTACAGTCTATAATGTACCTGACATTGCGGTTTGCGTAGAGACGTTAATTAATAGGTAACCATTAATACGCATTTAAGATTGTAATCAGCAACATTAGATTAAAACACAAAGATCTGTTTCCGGGGCATGGAGGAGAGGAGGTGGTAGTGGAGGAAAGGAGGGTGCATTTTTCGAGTATTGGGACACACCCCTGGTCTATATAGCCAAAGATCAGAAAAAGCTCCCTGGTCCTGCGTTTCATACCAAACACTGTGCCCCATTACACAGCTCACCTTAGCAATCAGACGGGGCATCTTGTAGCGATAGAACTGGTCTGACACGCTGCGGTTGACGTTGACAGACATTTTGGCTTGCTATTAGCTTTATCAGTAAGATAAAAAGATCTTGGATTGCAATTTTTTGGTATCTTCTGTCTGGAGAAGAGTGGATGACATAAACGACTGTAAGCGTACTCGGTCTCTGACATGAAAAAGATTTTGCCACTGAGGCTGCAAGCTCCTTGCTTGTAGGCTAAGTTTCCCCCACACAGGTTCCAACAGCTGCGCAACAGCTCTGAAATGAGAGGGGAGAGAAATTACAAGTGAATTGGCAGGTATGTTTTACTTGAAAAGTAGCAAGATAATCAACATGATTATAGGTATTCAGCCATGCCTGCTATGACTTGACATATGGACATACGTTCCTTAACACGTCACTGTATCTAACGTTACCTACACTTGGAAAGGTAATCATCTTAGTTGAACCAGTACATGTTAAATATTCATTAGGACATAAAACATGAAATATTAGTTAACATATTTTAGATTTCGTCATCTTGCTCGAAGCACCAGCTCAAGTATTTCGGCAAGTCACATCGCAAAGGCACAGCACTTTAGGATGATACTTCTGGGGAAACCAATACATGAATACTACTAGGTAGATGATTCAGCTTGCTATTCACCATAAACATGTAAAACAGAGGAGACTCGACGTCTACACGACATCAGTTTGATCAGAAATATATTGTGGTCGTTTGGGTGCGAAACTTAAGCACTGACGATACCAATTTAGCACGCCAATCGACTACTACGGATGAAATCCGTACCAGGCAACGCAAACTAAACTATTTCTATATAACGTAGCTACGATCGTTTCGCATAATGACGTATCCAATAAAAGTAACTCAGGACGGGCCTTTTACCAAACGATGACTCATTGGTTGCAACCTAGCTAGAAACTTCGATAGACAGCAAACGAGGACATTGCAATAACATGCAGATAGAAAAACTGGTAAATACTAAAGCCTAAATACTAAAACTACAGAGTACTTATTGCCGGGCATGACGTCCATCAATCGGGTTTTAAACCAGTGTGGACGTAGTTTTGACACCAGGCCGCTCTTACAAGCAAAGTGGTGCAGAGTGCGTCACACTTTACCATAGGGAACTGTGCGCGAGCGAGGGGAGAGAGGCGCCATTTTGAGCCACATACTTCACACGCCGCGCACTCTGCTAAAGTCATAGGACACTCGGCTAGCTATAGACACACAGTAACGACATAGAAACGATACAAAAGGACAGAATCAGAATACCTTTCCCATTCGTCGCTCCTGTCGTCCCGGTACTCACCGTTTTCGCAAAATAAAGACATAAACACAACGCTGGTCGCCCTGAGACACAGTGAAGTGTTTGTGTTTAGTGCTGGTAGAGTCGTACTGGAAAGGAAGCAGGACGGCACAGCAACGGTGCCGAGAGTGCGGAGTCAGTTCTGTACGGCGAGGAGTAATTAAATCCTTTACGGAAATTTGAGACGCCCTCAAAAATAGGGTATCTGCAACCAAAATGGAAAAACATAATTAGCATTAACTGACATTGTGGCTGTGTGCGCGCGTGATAGCACGTTTAGACTAAGTTATTAACATTAGCTACGCAACAACCGATCCTATTCACTTCGTAAGCTTCCAAAAACACTTCTTCCCAATGATAAAGCTACATCTTTGTTGGTAATTATTTGTAATCAATTAAATCACAACTTTTTTCAATGTATGTGCCATAGTAACAGTTACCTCCAGAACGTTCTCACTCGATGCAATGCCAGCAGAATGAACCTTCAGCTCGCAATGTGACTGTGTGTCACCGTTCTCACTATCCCCGCCCCTATGCAAGCTATTGGATACTTCACTTCCCCTTAGCTGTGACTTATTTTTATACAGTCTATGGCTGTGACACCCAGGCTGTGTCCGAATCAGAGCCCTGTTCCCTGTCCACTGTCCACTCAGACCCCTGTCTACTATGTGCCCTGTCCCCTCACATTGCAAGCAGTGTGTGAAAGAAATCCCGCAAAACTCTTTACAAACTAGTGAGGAAGTAGTTCGTAATATCTTTTTTAATTTTTACTGAGAATATCAATCAGTTAACATATGATAATTGTTACAAAGTGTAGACTATGAATGAAGATAGAATTAACAAAAATAAAAAAGAGTATTTCGTAATATGACCCACTCTTGTAACATAGATATGCATATACGCTCTACGTCTTTTACGTTTTTACTTCCGAGTTACTTAGGCTACTGAAATTGTCGGGTGAGTGCACAGTTCTGCAGATGAGTGTGCTCCTGAATTCCCTCAACAAAACCCGGAAATAAGGGGTTCATCCTGGTATTTTAAGTGCCCCCATTTGTGAGAAAAAGTCGCCCACTCAAAAGCTTTTTGACGAAGTGGACTCAAATATGCGTACTCAAAAGGGTGTAGGGCTCTGATTCGGACACAGCCCCAGAGAACTGTGGTAACCTTATACAGTCTATGGTGGTAACGCCATTCACCTGTGTAATTTGAGTGGCAATCTTTACTGCGAATGGGGACGTATAGTTTATGAATCAGTATTAATCTATAAACAAAACTCTTTCAGTGTTTGGGATTGTGAGCGAGCGAGCTAATCATTGATCGGTTTTCGAGGGTAGACCATAGAAAAATAGACGTTTGCGGGTCATTCTAAAGGTGGGGTGGGACCATAGACTGTATAAAAATAGGGATGGGACCGTGTGGGACATAGCTAACGTACTGTACTCTCGCGATATTTATTTGTTGATGTCGACGTCCCTGGGCCCTGACCCGAAACCGCAGGATGTTTGTGATATGAAATCATATTTATGAATATGAATCACATTTGTTATGTTAATTACGTTTCCATTAGTCCCAAAGGTCAAAGAGATGCATTTATTATAATTTTCTCATTCATTTTTTAAATGAGACTTATCCATGCAATTAATTAAAAATATAAAGATGTATCCTTACTCTCAATCAGTGTGTTTTTTCTTGTGATTTTGTTCAAGTGTTTGGGGAGGAATTTAAAATTTAAATATCACCTTAAATTATGAGGCCATTAAAAAGATGAATTTCTGTTTAATAAATTGATAATTATGGCAAAGTATGTTATACACAACAAGTAGCTTTAAATTATTTAGATCTAAACAAGCCCTTATTCTCCATGATAGGATTTGTAATTTGATATGAGACCCCCCCACACACACATTTCTGTTTCTTACTATTGTCTGATGCCTGTTTTTGATTGTGAAAATTGTAAATAAAAAGTTAAATTCAAAGAAAATTAAATTTTCATGATCATAAATTATTGCTGTACCACAAAGATGCAGAAAGAGCACCATGATAAATTGTGCAAAATCGTATCAGGGATGCCGAATCCTAGCGAATTTTGTGTGCTGGTTTTCTTTCCTATTTTCTTAATAACCAATAATCTTAATAATCTACCTGTACTAATCTGCCTGTGGTGAGCCTTTACAAAACTGAGGATCGCTAACTGTATTTTAGCTAGTATAGCAGAATATTCTAACTTTCTCACCATTTCATGACCATGCACCACTATAGACAATATGCACTTCATTAAATTGTCCAGTGAAGCATAATGGTTAAGGAAGGGAGGCTTGCAACTCGAAGGTTGTAGGTTTGAATTCCCAGGAAATGAAAACGAAAAGCACCTTTCATTTTGCAAGGGTAAGAATGCAATAATCTCTCTCCCCCTCCCTCCCTCTCTCCCTCCCCATGGAAGAGATGCAAAAAAGAAAACATGTACATTGGGTTTCCCCTTTGTTTGTTATGAGATCATGTGGGAAATCACCTAAGCCACAATATATAAAATAAAGCCACAGCCACTGTGCATCGATCGTACTACCAACATCTTCATTCCAGGTAAGATATGTTCCTCCTTCATAGTATGCCGATTTTATATAATAATATATAGTGTTCTGTACAGTACATTGAGGAATGATGATACAAATGCTGTGTGTTAATTCATGGAGGGCAGCTGATTCACTGCGTTTTCAATCATTCCATTCAGTTTACTCTGTTTTGTTGCCATACAAACTGTGTTTAACAGGACAGAGGACCGTTCACAGACTGAAAGCTCTGGTCATGCTATTAGTCCTCGTAGAACAAAAGCATTCTAGCAGAGTGCAGTGTGAGGTGCAGTTAAACCAGGGGGAATGAGGGCATGAATGGGATTATGGAGTGGAATAGAGGCCGTGCTGACAGGGACAGAGTGCATGTTATCATACAAAAATGCTTGTAGTCACCAATAGTGTGTGAATGCAAACATTCTGAAATGGCATAGTTGGTTTATGTTTTTCTTCTACACAAGTGTTTTCAAATTTGGCAGTATGGCCCAGGGCCTTCTGAAAGTGACAGTAGTTTGCATCCTCATTTTCAGTGCCTTCAAAATTACATTACATTACATTACAATCATTTGGCAGACGCTTTTATCCAAAGCGACGTACAATAAGTGCATATTGAAGGTCATTGACGCGACTACAAAGCAAATCCGACAGCACAAAATGTTTTCACACTTTCACCAGAACAGAAGCTTGGTATATTGGTGCAGTTGTTTACTGTACTCAATTATTTGCATGGTATGGTTTGTACGACTGTTTTGGCGTATCACACACAATTCATATAAATGTACGTATGGCTAATTCAGTTTAAAGCTACACAGAAAAACTTTTGACAGTAATGCAATCATGCCAAGCTGCTAAACGACAACAATACAGAGGAACTTATCTTGAATCATTTGAAAGAGAAGGGTAATATGAAACAAGAACAATTATGCTATGCTAGACATCCGTATTAGCCGGTGAAACAATAGCCTCATTATCAGTAAGTAGTTTCTTGTGTGCCTGCTGTTAGTCAGCTTGTAGTTGCTCAATCTGCTTTACAACAGATCTGGGGAAAGTACAGATTGTTTTCCCCTTCATCATGTTCGCCCAAATCCCAATTGTATTTGTAAAAGATGAAGAAAATCCCACTTCAGCCGGTACTCAAGATGAGTGGCTTTTGATTGTTGTTAATGTATCAAGCAAGAGCAGATTTCAGTAACATTGAGAGCAAATGGCCATTTGTAGAATATGGCTGCTGAGTTATAATTAGTTCAGAGCATTGTGCTTACAAGTGTGTAACACAAGTAAGTAGGTCAGAGCTCATATAACTGAATGTTATGGGTGCAACCTGAGAAAACAAGAAGAACACGTACAATAGGCTAATAATTCCAAGCAGTTTTATATATGGTGACACATGCAATGACCACTGATGTAACCTCCTTATCAAAAGGTCACAGGAACCATGTTAAGTGTATAAAAGAATATTTAACTTTATGTTCAGTGAGAGAGTGGGGTGATGCTGCTTCTCTGTGCACGTAAAATGAAACCTGTTGTACTATTGAATTGTTGAATTTGGTTGTACTGACTCCTCTGTCTCGCTGAAATCATCTGGGACCCAACAGAGCAAAATAACAAAGCAGAAAAAACAACGGTATTCATCTGGGAAATTAGGGGAGCATTTGAGCATTTCCTCCAAGGTTTCCAAGGTTTAACATGCATCTTTATTGCAGTGAAAGTTACCTTGTACATGCAAATATACAAAGGTGCCATGTTTACAATTTTATAGTTTATGGAGTCCATTTATACAGTATTTCTATTGATTGATTAAGGCACGGTATTTTAGAAACAGTGTCTCGATCCTTTCCCTGTACATTGAAAAACGTAAGATTGAGGTTTTGTAACTTGCTACATTGTGTCTCATTAATAATAAAAAAAATATCATCATGTGGGTTTTCAGCACTACATACTTTCACCTGATAAGTTATGCTAGGCTCCACCCAGAGTTCAAAGAGAACAATTGATACATTCTCCATATTGGGATTTCCCCAGATTTCACAGATGATTACCTGTGCAATGAGGTTTGTGCTTTGTTTTGTTTTTGGTTTTTTTTGTTGTTTTTTTTGCACCCTGCTCTGATAGAATATATCATATCAGCCAGATTACACAAATAACAATTTGCTCTAGTTCCACCTCCCATATGAATTATAACAATGAAACTATTATAATAATGAGCATTTATCAATTTCCAATAATTTATATATATATATATATTTTCTTTTTTATTTATTATCATTTATTTATTTATTGTTATTTCTCTTTTTACATTTTACAGGTTTATATGAAATTAACTGACTGGGTTTACCATGTCTTTGAGATATAAAAATATGGAAAATATACTACCCAAAATATGGAAAGTGAAGAAACGAGAGACTACTTGTGGAATACTAATGACACAAAACCACTCACGGAAGATAAAGAAGCCAGACACACTGGAGAATAATAGTGAGATTCCTGCAGAAGGTAAGAACTGCTCAGTGTTCATTAGGCCACCCATATGCCATATGTAGCATTTTCATTATGTTTGTTGTTCACTGCGGATAGGATATAAATATGGTGTAGTTGCAATGCAAAACAAAATCTCTTTAAATCTCTCAATGTTATGTGATCACAATGTACCATTATTCAACCCAAAATTTGAATGCTAGCTGTCTATAGCGATTCACAGTTTTAAGGTAAAAAAAAGAAGAAGTAACTTATTGAACACATAATGTATATGATGCCTAATCTATTAACCATGTTGATGCCGCTATGTTTCTATTCACATGATTAATAACAGGCATGCCATGTCATGTAAGATGAATCAAATATGACACACGTTCATCGTAGGGCAGCACTGTGAATGACAAAATATTGCAGAGTAAGTGCTCTAGTGGCTATAACTACTTGCAGTCAGCGCAATTTTCAGTGAAGCATTTTGTCCAATCCGATCCTCTTCAGGAATTAGACTGTGAGTCTGCAGGCATATTTGGTTCACCTTACATGGGTTGCGCTGTTATTATAGGGTTTGTATCTTTGTGTCTATTTGCAAAGCAACCCACAGCTTCACTAATTTCATTTTACTTATCTATTCACATTTAGTATGACATTGTTGTACATGATACTTGAATACTTGAAAGCTTGAATACTTGATATTACGGTCTGGCAATTTTCTGGCTAATTGCAATCATGTTGCCTGGTACTGACTTCAGCATACCATGATTTAATGTTATCTGTCTCTGTGCACAGTGATAACAGAGACTTCACCTTGCCTCAGCATGGCCCAAGAGGTTCTATGTTCAGAGAGAGCAGGGGGTGCCTGTACAGAGTCTACTTCTCAGAATCTTAAGGAAATGTACCAGGAAGTGTGCAACATCATGAATAATGCACTGCTTGGGGAATCTCCGTCTGTGGAGGAAATGCGTCTTGCCAGTCAGGCCATCGTCTTGGGACAGAACTACTGTGGAGTCTGTCAACAGGATGAATGGTGCCCCCAAAATTGGTTCACTAAGTTCACTCAACTGGTGGAGCAGGCTGGAACCCAGAAGATCCCTCAGCCACCCCTGGAGAGGATGGGGTCTGAATATCATGTGCTGAGTGAATACCTGCAGCTGGTCCAGGAGACAGTGCTGGAGGAGCTGAAGAGGCTGAGCCCAGGTCTTAGAGGGACCCCACTGTTTGACTGCATGGTTGAGAATTTTCACCGCTGCATTTTTGCACAGCTGGACCAGGTCTTGCAATGTACCCTTACTGCAGACCAGACTCTCCTTGTGCTGAATTGGGTGGCACATGTGTACCTGAGGTACGAGCAACTAATTTATGCTTGCAGTTTTGACTAGAGTTTTTTAAGGTTTTTGTGTAGAACAATATCACCACTTTCATCCCTGTTTTGAGTTCAAGGACCACATACTACAGTCTGAAAACATATCACCATAGCCTTACAATGTAATGAAATGATTGCCATTAATGCATTTATGAAATGCATCTTGAAAAAGACATATGGACCCAGTTCCTGTTACATTAGTGCAAAAAGTCATGTTTGTATGGAACCCCCCCCCCCCCCCCCCCCCTCCACACACACACACACACACACACACACACACACACACACACACACACACTCCCTCCAGCAGGTTGTAGAAAACCTTCATTACTCATGTGACTATAGAATCACAATCTTCTGGTGCATTTACTTGTAATTCCCTTCTCTTGTGCCATGCCTCACAGAAAAGTACCCTTTTTGTGTAACGAACGGTTAAGACTGTAACCATGTTCTATGAGTTCCTGATGACCTTTATGGTTGTCAATATGGATGGCCTTCTGGGGCCCGATGCATTGAGACATTTATACCAGAATTTGTCATGGTCCATGACCCCCGCGTAGTGACGGAATTCCTCCCATAAAGGGGGGAGCGTCACTGCGGATGTCCTCGGAACAATTCTTTCGCCCTTGAAAGGTCCTGAGTGACCATGATCCCTAATGGTCATCTGGAACTCATAGAACACGGTTACAGTCGTAACCGTTCGTTCTATTTCGTTCCTTAAACCATTAGGGTCATCAATATGGATGACTTAATACCCAAAGTATCAGAAGGGACCATCATCCTTACGTGGATGCCAAGGCTGCAGGTATGACGGTTGCATCGACCTTTGAGCCGGGCGCCACACTGACGTGATAAAAACCTCAACAATGTGTAGGGGGAGGCCCACGTCGCCGTTTCACAAATTTCTTTAAGAGGTACGCCTTCCAGGGCTGCCTATGCATACTTCTGGTGGATCAGCCCTGAATATCAATAGGCGAGTGTTTAGCGCTAGCCTCATATTTAGGCCTCTCAGATCCAGTACCATTCTCTCATGAGAGCCTTCCCATTCACCAACTGGTGTCGGTGGCCTGACCGCCAGATGGACCTACAGGGTTATGTCGCGAGTCTGGTCCCAGTGCATGGGTGGACGGATGACGAAAAGCTCCCCTGCCATAAGCAGGTTGTGCGTCACTACTATCCGTTAGTTGGGACCAGCGCACACCAAAATGTTGAGGGGGGGCATCTGCCACTCCCTGTGTCTTAACGCCTCCACAGACCATTCCAGTGCCTGTCTGGCTGGCTGCTTCAGAGAAAACCTGGCCGGGACAACCGGCCGGTCTCTGATTCTTCTTTCTGTGGCATCTGGTAGGGGCGACTGAACCAACCACACTTGACACTGAGTCACCGTGAGAAGGAACATTGCTCAGCCTAACTCACGGGTCATAAACGCAAACGCTTGTAGCGACGCATCGTTCAATGAGGTGTCGACTTCTGCATCAAGCATCGTCTGCGACTGTGCGAGCATTAGCTATGACAGCGAATTACCAATTTGCACTGCTTTGGCAGCCACTCTATAAGCCTTACAGAGTAGATTGTCTGTTGCTCTGCATTGTGGCATACAATCTCTGGCCATCCGATACATACCAGGGCATGGCCAACCTTTATTTAGCTCCGCCAGAAAATCACTGATGCTGGCATAGCCAATCGTACCCCCTGAGGGGCCCGTCGGTGAAAACTTAGACGTCCCTGAAGTGCTAGCCTGAGGTATATCGCAACGCATGTGTGCCAAGGCCACACGGAGAATGGTTCCTAGGGAGGCCAAGTAAACCACTGCTTTAACTGTTGGTGGGACCCAAACCTCCTATCGACCCTCTGTCAGATTGGTCTGCTGTCTCGGACTGACTCTGACTAAAGTAGGTGTTTGACGCTGATGTAGGGCGTCAAAACCATCACAGTCAGCTGTTGCGCTGCCACGCGTAGCTGCGTAACTTCCACGGACAGGTTGCCCTCTCTTCGTGCAGGGGCCTCGGTGGCGGGAGTACCCTTACGTTTGGGCGCAACCTGTACTGCCGCTGGCGTTGTGCCCTAGGGAGGCATGTGCACAAGGTGGTCTTTAGGTGGTCTTTAGCAAGGACATTGAGGCAGGTAGTGTAGCGAATCACGCGCACTTTGCCTTACAAACCAATCAATGTCACAGATCTCACTGGGGTACACTCTCAGACCCAGGCTTGATCAACAGAAATGTCATATGTTAGCAAAACAAAGAGCAACCACAGACGATAGAACGTGTCGGTAGTCTTTTAGTAAGAAAAGTTGAGGCAGGTAATGTAGCACGCACTCCGCCTTACAAACCAATCGCTACTGCACCGCGCTAGCTGATTGGGAAGCCTCAATGGTGTGCTCGCGCAGCCAGTACTGGCTTAAAATCAATCACTGGAGCCGTTAGCTCGCCGATTGTTTGGAAGTAGATCTCACTCGGGTACACTCTCCACACCCAGGTTCGATCAATGAAATCGCAGAAAGATACAAACCTGTTCACCGCGTAACTTGCTTCGCTAGAGTGAACGCAGTAAATGCGGTAGCACTGCGTGCCTACTGCTGCAGTATCCAAGAGCTGATATCCATGCGAAATAGCCGGGCTATTCGCGGATGCCACTCGCAAGTGCTTATCCTCGCCTCTGGAGTGCGATAAGAATCGTGTTTGAACGATAAAAATCGCCGCCCCGACCGAAGTCACGAGACGCTGCGGGGTCTCACACATGATACAAACAGTCTCAAGTATCAAAAAAAATGCATTGGCGAGACAATTGAAGAGGACATCTGCAGTGACACTCCCCCTTTCATGGGAGGAATTACGTCACTACGCGGGGGTCATGTACCATGACAAATTCTGGTATAAATGTCTCGATGCATCTGGCCCCAGAAGGCCATCCATATTGACGACCCTAATGGTCTAAGGAACGAAATAGAACGGGTCATGATTCCACCATTAGAAAGTTAGTTATATTTAATAGTAAATATACTGTATATGCCCTGTTGTAAAGTTTCACTGTTGTCCCCATCTGACGCTGATATAAACTCAAGTGCAGCAGTATTTTTCTTCTAGCATGAGCTCTGTTACTTGAGTTTCGGTGCTTGATCTAAATAGTAGCTCAGTACTAACACTCTGTAACAAAGTACTGTGTACTGAAGCTAGTAGCTGAAGCAGGCAAGTTGATTGACAAGCCTTCTCTGGTTTTGGGTTTTACAGTAAAGAGTTAATGGGCCACCCTGATATCAAGGACAACTGTTCCAATGGACTTGACATGCTGGTCTTTTCAAACTGGTTACAGAGGGCAGAAAAGAAGTTCCTCACTGCTGTACAGGTACAATACCCATGTGATCTCACTTCCTGTGCCCGAGATGTCTCCAGGATGCAAAGAGAATAAAAGAGTGACTGTTGTCTTTCTCACCCTTCCCAGGAGGCTGTTTCAGAGAGACTGTGCAGTATCCTTCAGAGTGAGGAGATTTACTGGGGCGTCTGTATCCCAGGAGATGAGGAGAACTTCATTAGATTGCATGTAGATGTCATTCAGGTAATGGATTTAATTATTTCTCAATAATTTATATTTATATTTACAGATGGCTGCCTTGGGAAAAGTCCAAACTTTAATTCAAACTCATCAAACATTACTTAAAATAACTGAAATGGGATTGTTCAACAGTTGAGTAATGTAATCAAAAACACCATGCGATTTGATTGAATGACTCCCTCCTTAGTACAGCGAGACGAGCGTTGTTTTTGAGATCTGTAGTGGTGACTTCTGTGGTGATGCTTGTGTTTGCAGGTCCTCCATGGTTGCATTAAGCAGGCAGGCAAGACTAGTGAACGACTCAAGGTCAAAGTACAGGCAATCTGTTACCAGGAGCTGTTGTTCTTTTTAGAAAAGTGAGTACCATTATCAGTCATTTTCCGTGACATGTCTGATTCTCCATCCCAAGAGCAAGCACATTATGATTAAATGCCAGAATATATTGATCATCCATGTGCTGTATGGTGCTGCTTTATTTGAGTAGTGCCCTGCCTAATGTGATTAGTATCCTATAAGAGAAGATTCATTCTAGACTGACTGAATGGAGTGAAAAGCCACTTATTTGTGAACACATACAATGTGAATATTTTAGGAAAACATTAAAAATATCAATTGTTTCAGGGTCCTCTTTAGAGTTCTCTGCCAATCTTGGGTCCACACTCTAAGCAGGGACAGTAGTCAGACTGAAGGAACACCATTAATCATATACAAGCTTTAATGCCTTCACTATGGCTATCACTTGTATGACTGTTTCCTTCAATACCTTTCCTCAAACTTATTCATGACCAGAATGCACTGACTGTAGGGCAGAGGCAATGTTTCAAACCTGTTCTTATTCAAGCCGTTTGGTTTTGTCTGGGATCTACTTCATTGCAGCTCCACAGGATGGAGCCATTTCACTGGAATATATTGAAGGTCCTACACACAAACCAGTTTGTCTAAACAAAGGTTTGCCTAATACAGTTTGTTTTTGATAATTTCTGCATTGTTTCCATATCTGAATAATGCAGGTGGTTTATGGGCAGGCCAGTGACTTGGCCAATGGTATATATGTACTGATACATTTCTACCTTAGTGGAATAGGAGTTACCTTGTAGTGCGACAGAAATCAAACCCAGCAAACAATTACAGAGCAGGGAGAAATCGGTCTGATGACAACAGAGGTGGTATCAAAAACAACCTTGAATATAATGAACTTGAAAAGTGAAAACCTGTGATATGGAAGCTGTGTTGTAGTACAATAAGAGCTTGTTAAATGTTTTATGGCAAATACTGCATGGTTTGGCTTTCTAAAATCTCTCAAATTAACTTGACTGACATACACAGATGCATCTCAAATCCAGTAGTGCCTTTCACACCAAACTTACATTGAATAAACAGGCTAACTCTATTGGTTGTACATCTGAGCTATTAAACTCATGCTGGCACAACCCATTTGAAAAATAGTATACTTGGGCATACGTGAAGTATAATTATATAAACTTTAATTAGGCTTCAAGTATGCTGCAAATACACCCTAGTATACTTTGTTTTCACATGGGAACCCACCAACCATTTCTAAAGCACAGCCATTTTAGAATTCCGCATTCATTTACTCTGCATGCAATCTTCTTTCTATTATAGATATGCAGAGAGAGAAAAGAAGCAACTGAAAAAGCGTGCAGAATTAGACAGGATGTACCCTTTCAGGACATTCAGCTCCTCTATGGAACTTAGGTAAACTCTTACAAACAATCCACCTTACCTCCACATTCACTCTCTGTGCTTTGTGGGGACGCTGATCTTCCTCACCAAAGATGTAAGAGATCCCTCTGTTTATGATGCTTCTGTTGTTCATATTCCAGGAAGTATGTTCACACAATTGCAAGCAATAGAAATGATGACTCCATCAAGGCTGTTCATTCATTAAAGAGCATTGAGGACCAGTCTTTGGAGCTTGTGTTGAGGGAGCCATTCTTCAAAGCAGAGGTTAATTTTCTTCACTGAATTGTCTTTCTATTGTTTCACTCAAAGCTCAGTGAGTACTGGATCATGATGTTTAAGTTTCTGGTGCTATTTAATGTCATTACAGGCCTCTTTAAAAGAGTATTTTAAGAAAGGAAATAGAACCAAGTTGGATGTGATTGAAGAGATCAGCGCACATGTCAGTACTCTCCCCAAAACAAATCAAGAGGCACATAAGGTGAGCTCATGTCTCTGTTAGGGCATTGATCCCTTCTTAGATTGTAAGTATCTGAATATATGGCCAACCAACTTACTTGTTTCTTCTCTCTTCAGATAGCTGTGGACACAGCTTATGAACGCCTCACATCTCTGTACCTGAAATGCCTATTGCAGAGCAACAAGAGTGAGCTGGAGAGGTCATGGAGTGATGTAGGGAGTGAAGTGACAGAGAATGCAAAATATTTGCACAAGGTGTTCTCTTGCCTGGTAAGATATCGCTAATAGACACAAGCCTTCATGGGCACAAGGGATTATGGATGCAGGAGTAAGAGCCTTACTGAGTGTAATGTACTATGGGTATGTTTTGGGGTGGTATTTGTGTTAAAGAGCAATGCACAAGTGAATGAGACAACACTCATCAACTTCAAGCCTTCTTCAAAGCGAAGGGCTAATGATTAATGTGGATGGCCTGATATGTTCTTCTGAGGCCTGCGTTTCATTGAACAGAACCCAGAAGTGAAAAAGAGGAACCAGGCACTACTGAATGTAGGAAAGGTCCTGAAGAGCAATGACATAAATGCACAGAAGATAACAGTCGCTGAAGTGAGGATAGAGTGTCCTGACATGAGGTAAATTTACCATGTTTGGTCCAGAGGAGAGGCCTATTTGGATGACTCTGTGTCTATTCTGTTGTCTGTGTGTCTGTCCTTCATTTCTGTAATTCTGTCTGTGTTGATATCTGTGTCTGTATGTGTTTCAGTCAAGAGCAGGTTCGTATTCTGCTCCGTTGGAAGGGTCTATCACGGAGTCAGGTGAGAGAGGTGCTGGACGCATGTGGAGAGTACACCTTTGACCTGCCCAACAACAAGCCAAGATGGTACCGTCAATGCTGCTGCTGGTGATTGAAGAACTGTTCTACAGACTCTCCCATGCCTGAAGGATATGGACACAACCCCACACTGATACACTGCACACACCTCAACAGTGAATTTGGATTCAGACAGGGCCATGTCTCAGCTTAACTGATTTTCACTTTTGAATTGTATGTAAAGGCTCAAGGTTATTCTTTTTCAAGAATGGTGCGTTTGTTTGAGAGTACAGAATTATATATATATATATATATATATTTATATATATATATAAACATTTAATTGAACATTCTTTTATTTTAATATTTATTTTATTACTTTATTTTATTTTATATGAGGCTTTGAAATGCAGTCTTACAAGAGCCCTTAGCGGCCAGTGGAGGTCGCCCAAGAGCGATGAAACATGAATCCCTGTCCGACTGAACCCTTCCAGACTTTTGGAAAGCCAAAACTGTGTTGTACAGTATGTAGGATGGTTGACTCCCAGCCCACAAAAAAAATAAAATAAATAAATAACAGACTCCTGGGGCCCAGGATTAGATCCTTTTAAAAAAGAAAAAACACCTGTGGAAGGGGCTTTGGACCTGATTTGTTGAATGGAATTTTATCATGTTTTTTATAATTTATTTTGTTCAATGGCCATTGTATATTAAAGTTATGGAATATATATTATGTGACCAGTATAGTAAAACATTTTAGTGTGTTTTTTCTTTTGTTTTGTCCTTTACCTAACTTTAAATATCATACATTGAGAATTATTACTGTAAATAAAGCACTGGTAACTCTGCCCCCAGTTTCACTGTCACCTTTTTACATCTGCTCTTACACACAGTGAAAGCTGTTTGGTGTGGATATATTGAATAAACAAATTATGATAGGCATGTATTGAAACTTACTTTTGTGGAATTAATGATGGAGACCAGCTAAATAAGCTTTAACATAAAACCAAAAGGTGGGTTGATGGCAGATCTTAACTGAAATGAACTTTTTTTTTTCAAGCTTAGAAAATGTACCTTTTTAATACTCATTTGGAACGTCCAAAATTAGTACTAAAACTTGCACATACATTGAATCAGGGTAGGACACTCCGGGGGCTCTATCTTGGCGATCTTAGCGCTTCATCTAAGCGCATGGTGTTAAGTGCATTTAGGGCGTGTCCAAGTCCAGTTTTGGTATTTTAACGGTGTGTTTTTTTGGGCGCTAAGCACGGCGCAACGTTCAAATGGGCTGAACCTAGTCTTTTCATTAATTATAGGTGTGTCTTGGGCGTGACATGCAATAAACCATTCCCTTTAAAAGCTTGCTTTTCCACCTTGGCGGATTGCTTATATGATGGCGAAACAGACATGGTCGTGTGTGTTTAGTGCGATCAAGGAATAGGCTATATGGATCAATAGTAGCCTATGATCAATATTATTCGGACTAACCATTATGAGTTCCCAGTAATTCCTGACAGTGCTGCTTACAAAATATATGCGGTTAAATTTTGTTAAAAGCACCTGCAACAGCTGAGAATAAGCTACCAATGGCTTCCGTCTCACCTTAGAAAATGCCTGCTTAAATGCTTGTTTAACAAATTTTTTTTTGATTATGCAATGAATTCATGTTCAAGTTTCATCCGAAGTTCATTAGGCTACCTGCATTCTAATTTTGATTACTAACATAAATAACATTATTTTGCCTTAATGATGACACTAAATACAATAAAGCTGTCAGGTTGGCAACCCATAGGTTCACGCATATTTTCCTTTGTTTTATAATGTCCTGCTTATGGAAATGTGACCAACCTGTTTTACTCGTAGCTAGGCTAAAGCTTTTAAACAATCCACTTTCCGAGGAAGACCGTGAAAAGTATGATTTACAG
This sequence comes from Synaphobranchus kaupii, assembly GCA_029718625.1. Lineage (NCBI taxonomy): Eukaryota > Metazoa > Chordata > Actinopteri > Anguilliformes > Synaphobranchidae > Synaphobranchus > Synaphobranchus kaupii. Next base: position 17,464,443 of record CM056390.1, read on the forward strand.
CAGTGGTAACAGACCACCTGCTCATGCATGAAGTTAAAGCGCACATGCAGAGAATGGCATTAAAATTAATTGTGAATCAATTGTGTAACGTGCTGCAAATTTTTTTTCGTTTCTAAATGGACGCTTAGTTGTCTTTAAAATTGTTTTGTTCAGTTATGGAATAAAAGGTGAAATCAGCGGGGTTTTAGTAAGCTAAGAGTATGGAAACCTTGTCATTGTCATTTTAAATATATGAACGATGACGAATACGGTTCAAATTCAGTTAACATGGTGACATTTATCTCCGTTTTTTAACCGTATGCTATTGAAAAAACCTTATGCACAGCGAATCCGCTGTAGCCTATGCTATTTGACAAACAATAAATGCAATATTCACTGGACAAGGTTTTGACCTTTTTTCAGTCAAAACCATTCTATTTACTTACAGGCTGTAGGCCTAGAGAGCTGTATTGTAATGACATCTGAAGCGCATTTTCAGAACTCAAATGTCCGTCTCTTGCAGTGCGTGAGTTTTCCATCATTGACAATTCACGCATTAGGCTTGATATGTTATCAGCAAATGGAAAGCCATTTTTAATGGATAGCCATTGTCCCGTAACAGAAGATTGTCCCCCCAGAAGATTACAGGAATTATTGGCAAATATATAGGCTAAGTCATAGCTTGATCCAAGATAATTGCAAATAGTCTGTACATGTAACCTTACATGTACCATCGCACATCGCCTGGATGTTGGATGTTTCCTTTCGCTGAGGGACAGGTATGTGGTATTTGACCTATGGACCATTTTATTATTGTGCATTTTTTGATATAGCCTACATAATATTTCACATTGTAATCTTGATATTTTTAGTCATGCTTGTGTGCGCCCCTGTGTGTAACAGAAAGGAGGGTGTACACGCGTTGTGAACACGCCTATGTAGGCACACTTATATGCGCCATTAAAATAATATGTAAACAACTGCAACGTGACTTTAGACCAGGTTTGTGGTGGTTTTAGCGCAAGCGCTTTCTGCTGGCTCAAGATAGCAATACACCAAAAATGATCCTGGCCACTCCTCATCTTAAGACCAACACGCCCAGTTCACTTGTAATCGGCACAAGAATACATGGTATTTAAACGACGTGAGCGCTAGGCGTTATAATGAGCCCAGCGCTGGGTGTAAGATAACAAAGACACTTGCGTTTGGGTTAGCGCCGCTTAGTGCTGGGTGTAAGATAGGGCCCCAGAAGTGATAGGAATAGGCTTTATTCAAGGTCGATAGAACAGGGTCAAAGTCCAGCAAACAAAGGCAAGGCAGATTTGTAGTCAGTTCCAGGCAGGGGTCAGTGTCCAGCAAACAGGGCAATGCAGAATAAGCAAAAGCTAATTCCAGGAACAGGCAGGGGTCAGAATAGGGGAATCCTTCAGAGCTGAGGAACAGGAGGGCGAAGGGCAGGAGCAGGGCTAGGACGGGGAAGGACTGGTGGGCAGGAGAGGAGCGGGCAAGGAGCGGGCAAGGAGCGGGCAAGGAGCGGGCAAGGAGCGGGCATGGAGCGGGCATGGAGCGGGCATGGAGCGGGCATGGAGCGGGCAAGGAGCGGGCACTGGACCGACTGAGACAAGCACAAATGCAGGGCACAATACGATCGGGCACAGAACAAAGAAACAGGGGAGACTAAATACCAAACTAATGAAGAAACAACGAGGAACAGGTGAGATGAAACGAATGAGAAAATTCAGGTGTGGGGAAGTGGAGACACAAAATGGAGGGAGAGAGGGAAAACACGGAACGGACTGTCAGATAGAAAATACATATAAGCGGAAAAACCAGGAGTAGACTAAGACGTAGAGGCATGGGGCATGACAATATGCTGTAATTGCTAGTAATGACATGTCTTATGTCAATTGTGGCTACTACCCTCAGAGGCGATTTTATATCTGAAAAGTTCACCCACAGCTACTTGCACTAGTGATTAGCGATTAGTGACGAGTGAGTGGTAGCTATAGCCTGCTCAGCTGCAAATAAACTGCCCTCGCCGCACACAATGGGAGCAGCGACATTACGTCCCCAGTCCTCTAACTGGCGCCTCTAGTGGTGTTTGGCTGATTTTGCATTTAGTTTTGTCTGAACTTGTCTTTGATTTTCAGGATTGGCAGCACCTGTCAAAACCCCTTTAGAAGGAGCACCGTAATGGCGCAGGGAAGCTCACCCTGCGGCAACCATCGGGGTTTCCACGCTGCCCATGATTCTGTGTTTTTGCTTGTTGTATATATAAACTTATTTCTTTTGTTAATAAATTTATCTTTTTTATAAACATCTGGGTTTTTGTACCCATTACACAATAATAATAATTGAAAAGGCTGAGCTGAAAAGACTGAGCTGAATCAATGAACATGGCCACTAAAACTAACCATTTGGTATAGTTAATTAAGATTAAAAAAAATAAAATAATAACAAGCCAATCCTACATTGTATTAACAAGTTTAAGGAAAGAATTATGAAATAAACACATGTGCTCAACAATCTTAAATGAGCAAGAGATCTAGGCTGTAACAAAAACCCCATGACTGAGTTTGTGAACCACTGATGCAGATGTTGAACTCGACGGATTAAAGTTAAATAGGCTACTCCCCCCCAGGAGCCTGTTTGCTGCGCAGAAAATCTTGCTCGCCAAATGGTCAAGTGATCCTTAAATCCGACTCGCCTGAGATTAAAGCGCGTTGATCCAGAGTGAGAGCATGAACAAATGTTCCTGCTAGAGGAGCCTATTGATTCACCCCAGTCTTTAATTTGACCAGTTTAAAAATTTGTCTTCTCTTTATGTAATTGTTTGCAAAATAACACAATGAACAGAACATGTGAATTTTATTCTTTATGGCTTGTTAAAATTCTGGTATTGCAACTGTGCTTGGAACGAAAACCAGCATGCTACACAGTGGTAGGCAACCAGAGTTTGAGAACCACTGAACTAGGTGGCTTGCTACTTTGCCACGATGCACTATATTGCTGTCTTTCCATGAACTGCATACGTCAAACTGTTTGAAAGAAACCGTTTGCTGCCATCTGCTGCAAAAGACCAGAAAGTGTCTTGAATAACTGAAATGTAGCATAGCCAACACTACAGCAGACCCTTGATATCTTATTTTCTGGTACTCTTACAAGCGATACTATAACGTCTCTGCATTTGAATGGATCTCTATGGGAATTGGGAGGTGGGACTAGATTGAGCTGTAAATTACACTGGAACAGTATGGAAACACATGGTTGGCTAAATGGCTCTAAGTCATCAAGGGTCTGACGTATCAAACAAGCCTTAAATCATCACTCTGCTGCCAGAAATACAGTAGATATGGATAGATAACTTGAAGGATTTCTTCTCCTGACTTATTTTTCCATAGAGTTCAATAGTACAATTTGTCAGGAGAAACAACCCTTAAAGTGATCCATCCATATCTACTGCATATCTGGCAGCAGAGTGATGGTTTGAGGCTTGTTTGATACCTCAGACCCTTGATAACTTACAGCCATTTTACCAATCATGTATTCCATACTGTTCCAGCATAATTTATAGCTAAATCTAGTCCCACCCCCCAATTCCAATAGAGATCCATTCAAATGCAGAGAAGTTAGGGTCACAGACATCAGGAAGTCATGCAAAGGATATGCGACCAAATATTAAAAATTTAAAGGCACAGTCAGCTTAGTGTATGTAAACTTATGACCCACTGGAATTGTGATATAGTGAATTAGAAGTGAAATAATCTGTCTTTAAACTGGTGGAAAAACTACTTGTGTCATGCACAAAGTAGATGTCCTAAGTGACTTGCCAACACTGTAGTTTGCTAACATAAAATCTGTGGAATGGTTAAAAATTAATTTTAATGACTTCAACCTAAGTGTATGTAAACTTCCGACTTCAACTGTATATATATATATATACGTATATATATATAATTCTGTACTCTCAAACAAACGCACCATTGTTGAAAAAGAATAAATATAGCAAAAAAGAAATACATTCAAATACAGCCTTTACATATAATTCAACAGTGAAAATGAGACATGGCCCTGTCTGAATCCAAATTCACTGTTGAGCTGTGTGCAGTGTATCAGTGTGTGGTTGTGTCCATATCCTTCAGGCATGGGAGAGTCTGTAGAACAGTTCTTCAATCATCAGCAGCGGTACCATTGACGGTACCATCTTGGCTTGTTGTTGGGCGGGTCAAAGGTGTACTCTCCACATGCGTCCAGCACCTCTCTCACCTGACTCCGTGATAGACCCTTCCAACGTAGCAGAATGCGAACCTGCTCTTGACTGAAACACATATAGACACAGATATCAACACAGACAGAATTACAGAAATGAAGGACAGACACACAGACAACAGAATAGACACAGAGTCACCCAAATAGGCCTCTCCTCTGGACCAAACATGGTGAATTTACCTCATGTCAGGACAATCTATCCTCATTTCAGCGACTGTTATCTTCTGTGCATTTATGTCATTGCTCTTCAGGACCTTTCCTACATTCAGTAGTGCCTGGTTCCTCTTTTTCACTTCTGGGTTCTGTTCAATGAAACGCAGGCCTCAGAAAAACATATCAGCCCATCCACATTAATCATTAGCCCTTCGCTTTGAAGAAGGTTTGAAGTTGATGAGTGTTGTCTCATTCACTTGTGCATTGCTCTTTAACACAAATACCACCCCAAAACATACCCATAGTATATTACACTCAGTAAGGCTCTTACTCCTGCTTCCATAATCCCTTTTGCCCATGAATACTTGTGTCTATTAGCGATATCTTACCAGGCAAGAGAACATCTTGTGCAAATATTTTGCATTCTCTGTCACTTCACTCCCTACATCACTCCATGACCTCTCCAGCTCACTCTTGTTGCTCTGCAATAGGCATTTCAGGTACAGAGAAGTGAGGCGTTCATAAGCTGTGTCCACAGCTATCTGAAGAAAGAAGAAACAAGAAGGACAGTAAGTTGGTTGGCCTTATATTCAGATACATACAATCTAAGAAGGGATCAATGCCCTAACAGAGACATGAGCTCACCTTATGTGCCTCTTGATTTGTTTTGGGGAGAGTACTGAAATGTGCGCTGATCTCTTCAATCACATCCAACTTGGTTCTATTTCCTTTCTTAAAATACTCTTTTAAAGAGGCCTGTAATGACATAAAATAGCATTACTAGAAACTTAAATGAACCAGTACTCACTGAGCTTTCAGTGAAACAATAGAAAGACAAATAAGTGGAAGAGCATTAACCTCTGCTTTGAAGAATGGCTCCCTCAACACAAGCTCCAAAGACTGGGCCTCAATGCTCTTTAATGAATGAACAGCCTTGATGGAGTCATCATTTCTATTGCTTGCAATTGTGTGAACATATGTCCTGGAATATGAACAACAGAAGCATCATAAACAGAGGGATCTCTTACATCTTCGGTGAGGAAGATCAGCGTCCCCACAAAGCACAGAGAGTGAATGTGGAGGTAAGGTGGATTGTTTGTAAGAGTTTACCTAAGTTCCATAGAGGAGCTGAATGTCCTGAAAGGGTACATCCTGTCTGATTTTGCACACATTTTCAGTTGCTTCTTTTCTCTCTCTGCATATCTATAAGTGAAAGAAGATTGCATTCAAAGTGAATTAATGCGGAATACTAAAATGGCTGTGCTTTAGAAATGGTTGGTGGGTTCCCATGTGAAAATAAAGTATACTAGGGTGTATTTGCAGCATACTTCAAGCCTAATTAAAGTTTATATAATTATACTTCACGTATGCCCAAGTATACTATTTTTCACATGGGTTGTGCCAGCATGAGTTTAATAGCTCAGATGTACAACCAATAGAGTTAGCCTGTTTATTCAATGTAATTTTGATGTGAAAGGCACTACTGGATTTGAGATGCATCTGTGTATGTCAGTCAAAGTTAATTTGAGAGATTTTAGAAAGCCAAACCATGCAGTATTTGCCATAAAGCATTTAACAAGCTCTTAATGTACTACAACACAGCTTCCATATCACAGGTTTTCACTTTTCAAGTTCATTATCAAGGTTGTTTTTGATACCACCTATGTTGTCATCAGACAGATTTCTCCCTGTTCTGTAATTGTTTGCTGGGTTTGATTTCTGTCGCCACTACAAGGTAACTCCTATTCCACTAAGGTAGAAATGTATCAGTATATACATATATACCATTGGCCAAGTCACTGGCCTGCCCATAAACCACCTGCATTATTCAGATATGGAAACAATGCAGAAATTATCAAAAACAAACTGTATTTGGCAAACCTTTATTTAGACAAACTGGTTTGTGTGTAGGACCTTCACTACATTCCTGTGAAATGGCTCCATCCTGTGGAGCCGCAATGAAGTAGATCCCAGACAAAACCAAACGGCTTGAATAAGAACAGGTTTGAAACATTGCCTCTGCCCTACAGTCAGTGCATTCTGGTCATGAGTAAGTTTGAGGAAAGGTATGGAAGGAAACAATCATACAACTGATAGCCATAGTGAAGGCATTAAAGCTTGTATATGATTAATGGTGTTCCATCAGGCTGACTACTGTCCCTGCTTAGTGTGTGGACCCAAGATTGGCAGAGAACTCTAAAGAGAACCCTGAAACCTGGATATACCAATTGATATTTTTCATGTTTGTCCTAAATATTCAGATTGTATGTGTTCAAAATAAAATAAGTGACTTTTCACTCCATACCGTCAGTCTAGAATGAATCTTCTCTTTGGTAGGATACCAGGGCACTACTCAGATAAAGCAGCACCATACAGCACATGGATGATCGATATATTCTGCCATTTAATCATAATGTGCTTGCTCTTGGGATGGAGAATCAGACATGTCATGGAAAATGACTGATAATGATACTCACTTTTCTAAAAAGACCAACAGCTCCTGGTAACAGATTGCCTGTACTTTGACCTTGAGTCGTTCACTAGTCTTGCCTGCCTGCTTAATGCAACCTTGGAGGACCTGCAAACACAAGCATCGCCACAGGAGTCACTACTACAGTTCTCATAAACATAACGCTAGTCTTGCTGTACTAAGGAGGGAGTCATTCAATCAAATCACATGATTACATGACATCACTCAACTGTTGAAAAAAACATTCCCATTTAATTTATTTTAAGTAATGTTTGATGAGTTTGAATTAAAGTTTGGACTTTTCCCAAGGCAGCCATCTGTAAATATAAATATAAATTATTGAGAAATAATTAAATCCAGTACCTGAATGACATCTACATGCAATTTAATGAAGTTCTCCTCATCTCCTGGGATATAGACGCCCCAGTAAATCTCCTCACTCCGAAGGATACTGCACAGTCTCTCTAAAACAGCCTCCTGGGAAGGGTGAGAAAGACGACAGTCACTCTTTTATTCTCTTTGCATCCTGGAGACATCTCGGGCACAGGAAGTGAGATCACATGGGTATTGTACCTGTACAGCAGTGAGGAGCTTATTTTCTGCCCTCTGTAACCAGTCTGAAAAGACCAGCATGTCAAGTCCATTGGAACAGTTGTCCTTGATATCAGGGTGGCCCATTAACTCTTTACTGTAAAACCCAAAACCAGAGAAGGCTTGTCAATCAACTTGCCTGCTTCAGCTACCAGCTTCAGTACACAGCACTTTGTTACAGAGTGCTAGTACTGAGCTACTATTTAGATCAAGCACTGAAACTCAAGTAACAGAGCTCATGCTAGAAGAAAAATACTGCTGCACTTGAGTTTATATCTGCGTCAGACAGGGACAACAGTGGAACTTTACAACAGGGCATATACAGTATATTTACTATTAGAACTAATTTTCTAATAGTGGAATCATGACCCATTACACAAAAAAAAGAGGGGGGGTTCCATCGATTGCAAGCATAAATTAGTTGCTCATACCTCAGGTACACATGTGCCACCCAATTCAGCACCAGGTAAGTCTGGTCTGCAGTAAGGGTACATTGCAAGACCTGGTCCAGCTGTGCAAAAATGCAGCGGTGAAAATTCTCAACCACGCAGTCAAACAGTGGGGTCTCTCTGAGACTTGGGCTCAGCCTCTTCAGCTCCTCCAGCACTGTCTCCTGGACCAGCTGCAGGTATTCACTCAGCACATGATATTCAGACCCCGTCCTCTCCAGGGGTGGCTGAGGGATCTTCTGGGTTCCAGCCTGCTCCACCAGTTGAGTGAACTTAGTGAACCAATTTTGGGGGCTCCATTCCTCTTGACAGACTCCACAGTATTTCTGTCCCAAGACGATGGCCTGACTGGCAAGACGCATTTCCTCCACAGACGGAGATTCCCCAAGCAGTGCATTATTCATGATGCTGCACACTTCCTGGTACATTTCCTTAAGATTCTGAGAAGTAGACTCTGCACAGACACCCCCTGCTGTCTCTGAACATAGAACCTCTTGGGCCATGCTGAGGCAAGGTGAAGTCTCTGTTATCACTGTGCACAGAGAAAGATAACGGTTATTATAGTTTTAAGTTTTTAATTTAGTTTTTATTTTTATTAGTTTTTTAATTGAACTTTCTAATTTAGTTTAGTTTTAGTTCGTTTTCAGAGTGTGTTTATAGTTTTAGTTTAGTTTTAGTTTTACAATCAATTTCAGTTCAGTTTTTATTTTTATTTCAGGTAATAACAGTCAATAGTTGGGTTGGGGGAGAGAAAAATACAAACCCCAATTCCAAAAAAGTTGGGACAGTATGTAAAATGCACATAAGCAGAAAGCAGTGATTTGTAAATTCTCTTTTACATATATTTTATTGAAAACAGTACAAAGAAAATATATTTAATGTTTTACCTTATCAACTTTATTGATGTTTGTAAATATACGCTAATTCCGAATTTGATGCCTGCAACACTCTCCAAAAAAGTTGGGACAAGGGCAAAAAAAAGACTGTGAAGTTCAAACTGTTGGAACATTCCACAGTTAAACAGGTGATGCTATCATGACTGGGTATAAAAGGATATCAAAAGACTCTTCATATCTTATTTGCAGGTACTCTCACAAGCGATACTATAACCTCTCTGCATTTCAATGGATCTCTATGGGAATTGGGCGGTGGGACTAGAGTAAGATGGAAATTACACGGGAATAGTATGGAACATTAAATATCTTTTCTTTGTACTGTTTTCAATTAAATATATGTAAAAGAGAATTTACAAATCACTGCTTTCTGCTTTTATGTGCATTTTATACACTGTCCCAACTTTTTGGTTTTGAATGTTTCAAATGACACTGTATGCAATCCGGATTTATCCAAACAAAACATTTCTGTGCTATCAACAGTCAGGAGGAGGATCAGAATCTAAAACTTAAAAAAATTCATGGTCATTGCAGTTTTAGTTTCGTTTTAGTTTTTTAAGTAATTTCAGTCTTTATTTTTATTTAAGTACAACATCATCATAATAATTTGTAAACGTGAATAGATAAGTAAAATTGAATTGGTGAAGCTGTAGGTTGCTTCGAAAAAAGGCACAAGTGTACAAACCATCTAATAACAGATGTGCGCCCCACGTAAGGTGAAGTAAATATGCCTACAGACTCACAGAACAGACGTTAACTACAGCCTTAAGAGGATCCGATTGGTCAAAATGCCTCAGTGCTACAGCCTGAAGAGGATCCGATTGGTCAAAATGCCTCAGTGCAAATTGCAGTAGTTATAGCCACTACGGCACTTCCTGTGCAGTATTTTGTCATTCACAGTGCTGCCCAACGCTGAACGTGTGTCATATTTCATTCATCGTACATGGCATGGCACGCCTGTTATTATGCAGTTTAAAAGTGAATAGAACCATGGCACCATTAACAAATGGTTAGTAGATTAGGTAGAATACATTCAGTATGTCCTCAATAGGTTACTTTTTTTTACCTTAAAACTTTGAATCGCTATAGAGAGCTAGTATTAAAGTTTTGGCTTGAAGAAAGGTACATTGTGATCACATAAACTTGAGAGATTTCAAGAGTCTGATATGTTTTACATTCAGACTAACTGCACCATATTTTTATGCAATCAGCAGTGAACAACAAACAATGAAAATGCTACCTATGGGTGGCCTAACGAACACTGAGCAGTTATCTTACCCTCTGCAGGAGTATCTCTGTTACTCTCCCGTGTCTCAGGCTTCTTGTTCTTCTGTGAAAGTTTTTTATATAAAGACATGGTAAACCCAGTCAGATAATTTCATATAAACCTGTAAAATGTAAAAAACAATTATTAATAATAATAAAAAAGAAAAATAATATTAAAAAAAATATAAAGATAAGAAAAATCTTTGGAAATTGGTTAATTCTAATTATTATAATACTATCAGTATTATCATTGATGTGGAACTAGAGAGATTAAGAACAAATTCTTATTTTTGGAAACTGGCTGATATGTTATATTTTATCAAAGCAGAGTGCTAAAAAAAAAAGCAAATATTCCACAGTTAATCATCTGGGAAATTCCCAAAGAGTGTTTGAATTGTTCTATTCAAGCTCTGGGTGGAGCCTAGCATAACTTCTTAAGTGAAAGTAGGTCGTGCTGAAAACCCACATAATGATTTGTAATTAATGATGTAATGGTATGTTTTTCAATGTGCAAGGCAAGGACTGAGAAACTGTTTCTAAAATACTGTGCCTTAATCAATAAAAATACTGTATAAATGTACTCCATAAACGACAAAATTGTAAACATGGCACCTTGCTATATTTTCACCTTGCTAAGTTTGTCACAAGGATCAGGTGTAGTGTGGACCCAAGTGCAAGAAACAGACTTTACTCAAAATGGTGATAACCAAAACAAACAGACGGTAACACAAAGAAACAATGCAGGACAAAACAGACTGGGCACAAGCCATGAACTGCTAAGAGCAGAATCAAACTAAAGACTAGGGATGCGTCCCAATATTTAAAATTTGCATGCTCCTTTCCTTCACTACCACCTCCTCTCCTCCGTGCCCCTGAAACCGATCTTTGTGTCCTAATCTAATGTTGCTGATTAGGCTACATATTAATTACAAATGGTTACAAATTGATTCATGTCTTGACGCAAACCACAATGTCAGGTACATTGTATACTGTACATGCAACTACTTGTACTCAAAACATTCAGGCAGTTTTGCATACTTCCAGGTAGGAGATGGGTTGTAGGGGAGTGGAGGAAAGGAGGGGAGGAGTGAATAATATTGGGATGCACCCCAATATATGAGTACAAAGGACAACTATCAACTGAAGACATTAATGGAAAGACAGACTTAAATACACGGGGAGACAGATGAATACAATGTGGTGATCAGGGAGACACTGAGACAGAAAACTAATAGGATAATTAAAACAATTAACACTGATTAATCAGACAGGTACACGAGGAACAGGGGAATGACGGCCTCTGGTGGAGATTGGCCGACACCGTGACACAAGGTAACTTACACTGCAGTAAGCTGTGAAAGTTTATTATATTTGTGTTAAACGTTGATTTCACAGCACTTCATTTAGCCATGTATTTATACATTTCAAAAGAAGGTTTTGGAGCACTTTTTCAATCACAGTGTTCTAAGCTAGAATTTCTAGTCAAAATCCGTCAGACTGCAAAACAGTCCGACAACAAAGACAGCACTGAGGAAATGCTCAAATGCTCCCCTAATTTCCCAGATGAATACCGTGTAGTTGTTTTTTCTGCTTTGTTATTTTGCTCTGTTGGGTCCCAGATGATTTCAGCGAGACAGAGGAGTCAGCACAACCCAATTCACTAGTACAACAGGTTTTATTTTCCATTCAGAGAAGCAGCATCACCCCACTCTCTCACTGAACATAAAGTTAAATATTCTTTTATACACTTAATATGGTTCCTGTGACCTTTTGATAATCAGTGGTCATTGTATTTGTCACCAAATGTAAAACTGCTTTGAATGATGACTAAGCCTATTGTGCATGTTTTCCTTGTTTTCTCAGTTCGCACCCATAACATTCAGTTACATTACATTACATTACAGTCATTTAGCAGACGCTTTAATCCAAAGCGACATACAATAAGTGCATACAGAAACGTCATCGAAGTCACTACGAAGTTATATGAGCTCTGACCTACTTGTGTTACACACTTGTAAGGACAATGCTCTGAACAAATTATAACTCAGCAGCCATATTCTCTGAATGTTACTGAAATCTGCTCATGCTTGATACATTAAGGACAATCAAATGCCACTGAATGGGGTTTTCTCCAGCTTTTACAAATGCAATTGACATTCAGGAGGTGCTTTCCCCAGATCTGTTGTAACTGCGCAGATTGAACAGCCACAAGCTGACTAACAGTAGGCAAACAAGAAACTACTTACTGATAACGAGGCTATTGCTTCACAGGCTAATATGGATATCAAGAATAGCATAACTGTTCTTGTTTCATATTACCCTTCTCTTTCAAATGATTCAAGATAACTCCTTCTGTAGTGATGTTGTTTTGATTAGCATCCTGGCATGATTGCATTACTGTTTAGTTTTTCTGTGTAGCTTAAAACTAACCTAGCCGCACATATATTCAAAGCAATTATGTATATGAATTGTGGGTGAAATGCTAAAACAGTCATGCAAACTATACCATGAAAATAATTGAGTACAGTAAGCAACTGCACCAATATACCAAGCTTCTGTTCTGGTGAAAGTTTGAAAACATTTCCATGGCACTGAAAATGAGCATGTGCATTTTTACAAACTACTGTTACTTTCAGAACGCCCTGGGCCATAGCCTACTGGCAAACTTTAATACAATTGTGTAGGGGGAAAAAACAAACCAACTATGCCATTTCAGAATGTTTGCATTCACACACTATTGGTGACTACAAGCGTTTTTGTATGATAACATGCACTCTGTCCCTGTCAGCACGGCCTCTATTCCACTCCATAATCCCATTCATGCCCTCATTCCCCCTGGTTTAACTACACCTCACACTGCACTCTGCTAGAATGCTTTTGTTCTACGAGGACTAATAGCATGACCAGAGCTTTCAGTCTGTGAAAGGTCCTCTGTCCTGTTAAACACAGTTTGTATGGCAACAAAACAGAGTAAACTGAATGGAATGATTGAAAATGCAGCGAATCAGCTGCCCTCCATGAATTAACACACAGCATTTGTATCATCATTCCTCAATGTACTGTCCATAACATTATATATTATCTAGCCTGAAATCTGCATACAGCATACTATGAACATATCTTACCTGAAATCAAGATGTTGGCAGTATGATCGATGCACAGTGGCTGCGGTTATATATTGTTGCTGAGGTGTTTTCCCACAATATCTGATAGCTAACACTGGGGGGAAACCCAACGCAGAAGAGAAAGTGGGAGGGGGAGGGAGATATGCTTGCCCTTGAACGTTCCTTTAATAGATGTGTTTCATTTTGATTTTCCAGGAAATCCAACTGACAACCTTGCAAGCCTCCCTAACCATTATGCTTCACTGGACTTAATGAAGTGTGTATCTTCTATAGGTGCATGGTGATGAAATTGTGAGAAAGTTTGAATATTCTGCTATACTAGCACTAACATGCAGCGAGAGATCCTCAGTGGTTCAGTAAAAGCACTCACCACAGGCAGATTAAATGTTTTTGAAATCCCTGATATGATTTTGCACAATTTATCACAGTGCTCTTTCGGGTGGTACAGCAACAGTTTATTGATTATGTAACTAGAATTTTCTTTGTAAAACTTTATTTACAATCAAAAATAGGCATCAGGCAATATCAACATAAATGTTAGACTGTGCAGTAACAATATACAAATTTAAAAAAAAAACTAAATACCAATAAAACAATCACAGAATAGAAAATAAAACAAATTGTTAGGATTACCCCGTTAGGACCGGACCCAAACGCAAGACTGACGGCTCAAGGGGAAACTCCACCAGGGAGAACATTTAATGAAACACAGGCAGGGGCAAGACAGGGACAGGCATGGCAGGAACAGGACGGGTCACAGGACGGGTGTGGAACTGGACGGGTCAGGAACCAGGCACTGGACAGAAACAAGGTAGGGTCGGGAACTGGACCGGGGGTCCCGCGGATAGCGCGGGGGGGCCGCGACGGCACTAGCCTTGAGGGTCAGTAACAAGACGTGACCCCGACCGGGGGGTCCAGCTGAGGATGGCACGCCGGCTCTGGGGTCAGGAACAGGTGCAGGGGTCCCGCGGATAGCGCAGGGGGCCCGCGGCAGCACTAGCCGTGGGGAAACAGGAACCAGACGTGACCCAGGCCGTGAGGTCCAACTTAAGGATGGCACACCGGCCGTGGGGTCAGGAACCGGTGCAAGGGAGGCCCAGGGAACACAACTTCCAAACCTGGGGGCGGCACTTAGTCTAGGGGTAGGAACAGGTGCGGGGGTCCCGCGGATAGCACGTGGAGGGACAGGAAGGAGGGACAGGAACGAGGAGGGACAGGAACGAGGAAGCCTGGAGGGAACAAGACAAGAACACAACGGGAAACCCAGCTCACAAAACAGACAAGCACAAAAAAACAGACACGCACACAAAACAGACACGCACACAAAACAGACACGCACACAAAACAGACACGCACACAAAACAGACACGCACACAAAACAGACACGCACACAAAACAGACACGCACACAAAACAGACACGCACACAAAACAGACACGCACACAAAACAGACACGCACACAAAACAGACACGCACACAAAACAGACACGCACACAAAACAGACACGCACACAAAACAGACACGCACACAAAACAGACACGCACACAAAACAGACACGCACACAAAACAGACACGCACACAAAACAGACACGCACACAAAACAGACACGCACACAAAACAGACACGCACACAAAACAGACACGCACACAAAACAGACACGCACACAAAACAGACACGCACACAAAACAGACACGCACACAAAACAGACAAGCACACAAAACAGACACGCACACAAAACAGAGACAGGGCAGACTATATACAAGACATGACGAGGACAAAACGAGCAACAGGTGGGAGAAGGGTAACGAGGACACGAGAGGAAAACACAATTCAGCTGTGGGGAGTGCAGGACACAAGTAGGAGGGAGAGAGGGAAAACACGGGGTGGACTGTGAGACAATGGGAAAACCCGGGATGGAATCCGGGTGCCTCACACATAATAAAATAAGGAGAATATTGTGGAGAATAAGGGCTTGTTTAGATCTGATTGATTTAAATCTATTTGTGTATTATACTTTGCCATGATTATCAATTTATTAAAAAATAAATTCATATTTTTAATGGCCTTATTAATAATAATCATCATAATAATCATAATAATAATGTATTTTATAGACCCCTTTTCATAGACCCCTGGATGCAGACAATTGTTCAAACATAGCCTATAGTGTATAAATTTTTATTTTTCGTTTCCAAGTCTGACACATCTAAATCACAGATTATTTCCACTAAAAATGATTGTCATTGCATAGTTTGATGTGGCACAGTTTCGTTAACCACATTCTGTTGAGATGGTAAAATGAAAAAACACGTTGTTACGTTACATTAAATAATTTAGGAAATATTGGGTAGCATTGCTTCGGAATAGAGGTAGTTTCATTAGTGTGAGCGACAATAGGCAATATTGTTAGTTGTAACTTGGCCACGTTTTGATAGCAATACTTTCACAGACAGACGTGTTATCTGGCAGCTAGTGATGGTTTAAGGCTTGTTTGATACCTCAGACCCTTGATGACTTGCAGCCCTTTAGCCAACAATGCGTTCCATACTGTTCCAGCATAATTTACACCTAAATCTAGTCTCACCCCCAATTCCCATAGAGATTCATTCAAATGCAGAGAGGTTATAGTATCGCTTGTAGGAGTACCAGAAAATAAGATATCAAGAGTCTTTTGATATTGTTGGGTCACAGACATCAGGAAGTCATGGCATGCAAAGGATATGCGACCAAATATTAAAAATGATTACTTTATTCTACATTATGTTAAACTGTCCAACATTTTTTGATGCCCGGGGGGGCTATGTACAAAGGTTTTATCATTTCTAAACGGTTAATCCGTTATGGATGAAAATACCCTCAAATTAAAGCTGAGTCTGGACTTCAACCTCATTGTCAGTGTATCCTTTCAAACTCAAAGTGCTACAGTACAGAACCAAAATAACAAAAAATGTGTCACTGTCCAATGAATTATGGTGCTCACTGTATGTGTGTTCTCACTCACCCTGCCAGGAGTGGAGGTTTTGTTTGCTTTTTTTTGTTTGTTTTGTGCTTGTTTTGTGTGTAATTGTTTTGCAACCAAAAACAGCCAACAGTGTCTCATGGTGAAATTATTTATTCATGGAAAATACATAACAGCTAATTCCTAATTCTAGCAAATTATTTGTAACAAAATAACATTACTACTAACAACTAATAACATACTGTAATTATTTTGCTTCATGATGTCCATGCTTTTTTCCATACTGATGGAAATGTCTTGGTTCAACAAGTTCTTTTCACACAAATGAATGGAAGGCTTGCAGAGTAGCAATTGCTATTGGACCAGCCAACTGAAAAACAGAAAACATATACTGGAATAAATATTTAAATATGAATATAGCAATGGGCTAAAGACAATTGTCCTCTATTAATGTAAGCCTTAAAGTAGAGATAGCAGGCATTGCTACTCACTGCTACTCTGTTTATATAACTGTATAAATGATAGAGGCACTGTTAAGAGGATATTTTGTTGAGTGATGATTTGTTCACTATGAATGGGTGGACCCAGCTTACATTCCTCTAGACAATGGCAGATAATGATTTTGGATGGACTGCACTTACATAAGCACAGCACATGCGAGCCAGAATACAAAACTGCACACCTGTGACAGGTTTATTTTTTGTGCTGGTCTCTCAGTCTTTCAAATGATATTACCTGTAGTTCGCAGATAAAGGCAAGGGGAGCTGCTAGCAGAACTTTGAGAATACCAGTTGCTGTAGTAGAATCCTTCCCCATCCATCCACAACCATGTGTTCTGTAGAGTATAAAGCGAGAGTCACAAACACAAAATATTTGTCCTCAACACCCTCTATATTTCCTCCTTCTTTTGTCTTAAACAGAAGTGGAATGGAGGACTCCTTCCTTTTTATACTGTAAATGACATAGGTTACTTTCCTTCCAGATACAGTCTATTCTATACAGCGAAAGACAGGGGGCTCTGATTGTAGGAGATCATAGGAGATTGAAAATTGTTCTGCAATGCTTTAGAATCAGTTTGTACTCGTCCCAATGGGAAATGCTTTGACAGAAAAAAGAGATGCTTTACCTGAAGATAAAACCCCCCAAGCCATGCATTTGAAGTTCGACCAATTTCATGGACCATGTCTTGGAGGAATTTGTATTCCCTTGGGTTGCGTGCTGAGGCTAAATTAGCACCTATTCCTATGCAATATTGCTGGAAAAGAGAAGAGTGAGATATCAAGTAACTATTTAAAACACAGTAGGCCTATACATACATACTGTATATACTTATGAGACAGGTTGTCTTTGAGGGCTATTAAGCAAAGGACAAGAACAGAGAAAGAGGTCCTAAAAAACAGGTTGGAAAGCAAATAACTCACTTGTCATCTCATATAGCAGTTAGGAGATGAAAGAGCACCTGGTTCACAAAGTAAAGTGACTCATGATGGCCTTACCTGTGCATTGATCCATGTAGCACGCTGATTAACATAGTGGTAGCAGCGTGCTTGATGACCACTCCAGCCAAATGGACATTGCCCTAGGGATCGTGTTAATGGAGTCTCATCCCCCAATTCAGGAGATTCTGTAAAATAGTGCACAGGATCTTACATTGTCGCTGCTTAATTAAATAGCCCAGACAGGGAGTGTAAGACAGTGTGCTGGGTAAGAAAAGAATCACTGATAATAAGCCACCGTTTTCACTTCAAACATATTTCACATCATTTTTTATGAAGGAGATAAGGTTTCTGAAGAGAGTCCAATTCAAAAGGCTGGATCTGGGCCAACATTAAGTTGGCAATGAAGATGTGAACCTACTGTCTGCCAAGGTAATCCCAGTTAGAGTTAGTTAATTATATTGCCAAGACTTAAACCTGCAGTGTCGGCTATAGGAGAGATTTGGGCCTTTACCAATTAAGCCACTCAGCTACCGCACTGAAATATTTTCAGTAAAAAGGCAGTCAACTGAAATGAGAGGTTTGATGCAGCCTTATTTCACAATTATTGCAAACAAAAATTATGCAGAATAATAATAATAATAATTAAGTTCTAATCTTTTAAAACAATAGAAGCACTAACCTGTGAGAGAGTGATTCTGCACTGGCACATCTGGTACAGTTTCCACAATCTCTTCTATACAGGAAAACAAAGCTCAAGATTACAAATGTAGTTTCCCTATGTAGCATTTGCATGCATGGTCTTTCTAGTGTTAGTCATAACCAAGGGGCCAAGACTGGGCTTTCGTTTTGAAGCTCACTTCCTGGTTGGGCTGGGAGCGGCATTTATGCCATTGCTCACTAGCGCCACTACGATTGGCTCCAGTATAGGTCTTTCACCATGTAAGTCAATGGCATCAATCTGGTCAAAATACTAATTCAATACATTTTTCCCACAAAAAAATGTAATTGCAATAGGTGCCTTTCCTTCATCTAATGCTTCTGCATGTACTGATTTCTTTTTTAATATTGTGTAATTTGGACAGGGTATTAGCATTTGTTCAGGACCAATCAGAGGGACAGGTTGAGTCCTCTTCGGCTCCACGGAGCAGACGCAGTTTGTACAAACGGGCGGCGAAAAAGACATCCGAATTCTACGAGGCCGTGGTAAGGCAATGGGTGACGTCACAGTGGCTTTGTCCATATTTTTATACAGTCTATGGTCATAACCTGCAGTGCAGCTACTCTGAAGCTGAGATCAGAACACTAACCTGCTGGAGGGTCTACATCACCATTTACTGCCACATTGACCTCTGCTTGAGCCACGCTGGCATCCTCTAGAGAAAAAAGGACATTGTTTCCTGTCAAACTCAGCTAGCTTTACATTGGGTTTGCTCATGAGTGCCTCATGCACTGATTGTTAAAATTGGCAAAATAATTCAAAACAGATGAGCTCATACCCATACAAAAGATTAGGGTAATGGGGAAATGTCAACATAATGTCACTTAATAATGACATGAGTTTGTTGGTTGGCCTGTTTATAGCTTGTTGATCAGTCATCCCACCTGATTCTACACTATGAGCGAGGACCATGAAGAGCAGCACAGAGACCGTCAAAACCCTCATGATGTTTGTCTGGTAAGAGAAAATCAGTATGAGTAGATCATATTCATTACCAATATGACATTGATTTAAGGACGACAAAGGTAGATTTTCTGAAGTGCATTAGCTGTAGTTAATAATACCTCAAATGGAAAATACTCAAAGCTTTCAATGTAAATTGTTTCCTTAATTTTTTGAGTCGAGGCAGTGTAATGAAGTGTTGATACTAAATGTTAGTACCACTCATTTTGAGCTTTGTAAAACTTTGCTCACGCATCAGTCATAACTCACTGAATGCTAACATGCCAGCATCCTTGCTAAGCATCTTAAGTTACAGCTGAAGTCGGAAGTTTACATACACTTAGGTTGAACTCATTTTTAACTACTCCACAGATTTCATGTTAGCAAACTATAGCGTTGGTAAGTCAGTTAGGACATCTACTTTGTGCATGACACAAGTAATTTTTCCAACAATTGTTTACAGGCAGATTCATTCTGATTCTACTGATTTGCATGAGCTACACATGGTTGGCTAAATGGCTCTAAGTCATCAAGGGTCTGACGTATCAAAGAAGCCTTAAATCATCACTCTGCTGCCAGAAATACAGTAAATATGGATGGATAACTTGTAGGGTTTCTTCTCCTGACTTATTTTTCTGTAGAGCACAGCCATTTTACCAATCATGTATTCCATACTGTTCCAGCATAATTTATAGCTAAATCTAGTCCCACCCCCAAATTTCCATAGAGATCCATTCAAATGCAGAGACGTTATAGTTTCGCTTGTAAGAGTACCAGAAAATAAGATATCAAGAGTCTTTTGATGTTGTTGGGTCACAGACATCAGGAAGTCATGGCATGCAAAGAATATGCGACCAAATATAAAAAATTTAAAGGCACAGTCAACTTAGTGTATGTAAACTTCTAACCCACTGGCATTGTGATATAGTGAATTAAAAGTGAAATAATCTGTCTGTAAACAATTGTTGGAAAAATTACTTGTGTCATGCACAAAGTTGATGTCCTAACTGACTTGCCAACACTATAGTTTGCTAACATGAAATCTGTGGAGTGCTTAAAAATGAATTTTAATGACTTCAACCTAAGTGTATGTAAACTTCCGACTTCAACAGTATATATATATTTAGCAGTGACTACAGCATGAATAGATTTTAACTTGAGAGAACCTCTTGCAATATCAGTTCTGTAAATGAATTATTGGTGAAAAAAAGTTTACATTTAATTTCTTCAGTATAATGGGAGAATAATGGGAAGGCAAGCGTGAGAGTATAGATGCAGAAAGGCACTTACCAGTTGCAGGTGTAATACTGTAGGCCTACAGGTATTCTCTCAGGTGGTAATAAGTGACAGACACTTCGGACACCTCTATTTATACTAATCTGACAGACTGTGGACATGATGGTGGGATTGTACCAACAGGTACAGAGTTCATATTATAGAATCAGATGATAGCTGATAATAAATACTTGAATATTACAGCTTGCAAAACACAGCCATTAAATTTTATTATCAACACACTCCCATTTCTTGGAAGGATACTTGTTTTAAAATTAAAATATTTCCGTATAACCTAGTTTACCACTGAATATGAAACTAACCTCAAGCGTGCCCAGTGTCTCCGTTTGCAGAAATCTCAAAACGATCTCATAAATCCAAATGGTTGATAAAGGCTCTTGTATTAGCTCTGAAGATGCTGATCTCTTTTTGGCTTATTTTACCATATGCATTAAACTCATTTAATTGATTAAGGTGTATTTTTTGGAGTGCTGGTATTTTGAAAGAATGTCCCTTGAGTGTTGAGGATGGTCATCCACGTACTGCAGGTGCAATGGATGAAGAACAAGAATAAAGATCTAGTCTCAAGACTTGTATTACATTTAATTTGCATAACATACTGCTGTCATTTCAAACTTCTTCATTATAATTAAAAGGCTCAAGTTGAGTCAATGTCAAAACAATTATAAGGGATATTTCACTACATATTGTAACCAATATTCCCAGAGTGATTCTAAGACTAATAATAAACAATTCACAGCCATGCATGCAGAACACAACAAGCGCAATCTTTTAACATCCAGGAAGCAATAAAACTATTTGATAATGTCAGATGCCAGGAATTATGTTATCAATTCAGTGGTAGGAAGATCAAAACTGGCCAAAGAGGGCAATTCATTGAAAATGTCTACACATAGCACAAAACCCATCTCTGCACAACTTGTCAATTCTACTGATTCTACTGAGCTACACATGATTATTCGTGGATTTCTTAACTATTTCATTATTGTATCATTGTTCTTTATCCCTGTGTTAACATTGCTTTTATTATTAACTAAATAGGAGTAATTTGTACTGAAGTCTCCACATTCTCTACACTATATGCAATTACCTTTTATTGCTTTTATTTATTTTACTACCATAAAATAATTTTATTGTTGGGGTTTATGTCCCCTAGGTTTTATTGTTGGGATTTAAGTCCCGTAGAAAAGTACACAAAATCTTGTGGGTTCAGGACAGAAAAGTGCACTAAATGTTGTGGGTTCAGGACAGAAAAGTACACTAAATGTTGTGGGTTCAGGACAGAAAAGTACACTAAATGTTGTGGGTTCAGGACAGAAAAGTACACTAAATGTTGTGGGTTCAGGACATACCTGAAGGTTTTGTTCTTGGCACTTGCTTTAATGATACAGTTTGAAACAAGTCAAATCCCTCACAAGGGTCTTCTGCATTTCCAGTGAATATTTTTGATGACACCATTTTTAAACAATCAACCAAATAATGTTTTTTTTATGAGAGCGGAATCCGTACGGCATATATCAAGTAAGGTGCTCCCCACGTTTGTGTACAGCTATCGACCATTTCCCCAGCTGCCAGGAAAAAAAAGAGTTAAATTAAATCTACTGTACATCATATCGCACCCCAAGATATTTTAATTTGTGAAACTCTGCTCAGACTGTTTAAGTGTGATGCAGAAGCATTGACTATCTACTGTGCAATGCAGAAGAGGTATCATCTTTTGATGGCTGAAGTAGAAGACTTAGAAGAATTATAATTTTTAATCATGGCAATATATAAGTCTTTGTAATACATTTACAGGAAGGGAGCGATCAATAAAACAGTCCTTTACATCTCCCATTCCCATCAATCCCACGTTTTATGTTATGGGAGTGATGATTGACACTCACTGTTGACGCAGTGTTTGCACTGATGAGAAAAAGTAGAGGAATTAATCTTATCATTTTACGATTGAGGTCAGCAAGATATTTTGCAAACTATGTTTCCAAGGAACAAAGGACAAGGAATCTTTCAAATGACAAAATAAAGAAATACAATTTAAGATTAGCATGCTGGGACAAAATCATTTCAAAGCTCACAATATTTTTTTAACATTATTCTATATTAACAGGATTTGCTAACTTAAAATATTGTATTTATGCATAAATCCATTTTAACAAACTTTTTTGTATTAACTTGCATTCAATTCCCCAAACAACTTGACAATTTGAAAAGACAGCTTGATATCACGCACTATTCAAACTCCATTCACGTCCTTTATTCTTTTTACAATTTTTTTCAACTTTACTTGAATTATATATGCCATAAAGCCAACATTACATAAGATTAAGACAATGTAATGTTGGCTTTATGGCATATATAATTCAAGTAAAGTGTTACTGGGAAAAGTTTCAAAATTGTAAAAAGAATCTCGTAGCATAATGTGGTGCTACCAGCCCGCCATCTACTGGGCGAATAATAGCTACTGCAGCATTTCCACGGACTTACACTCAGTCGCCTATTTTTGTCCAGCTATCCGAGAGTAATAACTCATGATCTTATCATTCATCACAAATCACTATTTATCAGATATCATATCCATCAAAAAATGTTGACTTCAAAGCATCTAAATTGACCACAGTTAACCTGCACATTGTCTGGAATTTCTGGACCACAGGCTACAGAGTTCGTTGCGATTTGACGAGTCAATTTCATCGCACATGAACAAGTAACTTATAGCTACTGTACGTACAGTGCAACAATGAACGGGAAATGAAAAGCTTATGTTTTTTATTGGAGGTGATGATAACAGCGAACCATGTGCTTAATGTGCTGTAAAGCTGCAGTTCCCTACGAATGAGTTTCCATTATATTCCTCAAATTATTGAACTTACTTGTTAACAGGCTTTAACCTAATAGCCTATGTCTGCTAGAAAACTTAACTTTAGTTTGTTCGGCAATTTTGCGCTACTTATTATGCCAGTCAATGGACTAGCTTCTCGTTAGACTTGCTATACAAATAGCACAGCACTCTCTCAGACACACTCGTGCATACATCATGTGGTCCCAGTATGCTTTGCGCATAGGCTAACTGTAGCATTTAGCTTTCAGGCTTTATAGAAACAAGGATTTCTTTACAGAAATGGGGATCTCAATTTAGAAATAAGGATTTCAATTTAGAAAAAAGGATTTCATTTAGAAATAAGGATTTTGTTTTAGATATGAGGATTTTGTTTTAGAAACGAGGATTTACATTTAGAAAGAAGGATTTAGAAATTAGGATTTGTTTTAGAAATGAGGATTTCTATTTATAATTATGGATTTTATGATACAATAATTAAATAGTTAAGAAATCCATGAATAATCATGTGTAGGTCAGTAGAATCAGTAGAATTGACAAGTTGGGCAGAGATGGGTTTTGTGCTATGTGTAGACATTTTAAATGAATTGCCCTCTTTGGCCAGTTTTGATCTTCCTACCGCTGACTTTGCTAACATAATTCCTGGCATTTGACATTATCAAATTGTTTTATTGCTTCCTGGATGATAAAAGATTGCACTTGTTGTGTTCTGGTATGCATGGTTGGGAATTGTTTATTATTAGTCTTGGAATCACTCTGGGAATATTGGTTACAATATGTCGTCAAATATCCCTTATAATTGTTTTGACATTGACTAAACTTGAGCCTTTTAATTATAATGAATAAGTTGAAGAGAAAAAGAAATGACAGCAGTATGTTATGCAAATTAAATTTAATATGAGTCTTGAGACTAGATCATTATTCTTGTTCTTCATCCATTGCACCTGCATTAAGTGGATGACCATCCTCAACACACAAGGGATATTATTTCAAAATAGCATTACTCAAATAATACACCTGAAATCAATTAAATTATCTTGAAAAGCATACTAGTGAAATCAGGCAAAAAGAGATGCACCTTCAGAGAGTTCTGATCCAAGAGCCTTTCTCAACCATTGGGATTTATGAGATTGTTTTGATATTTCAAGTGAGGCACTGGGCACGCTTGAGGTAAGTTTTTTATATTCAGTGGTAAACTAGATTATACGGAAATATTTTTTATACGGAAATAAAGCAAGTAACCTTACAAGAAATGGGAGTGTGTTGATAATAAAATTGAATGGCTATGTTTTCCGAGCATGTAATATTCAAGCATTTATTATCAGCTGTCATCTGATTCTATAATATGAACTCTGTACCTGTTGGTACAATCCCACCATCATGTCCACAGTCTGTCAGATTAGTATAAATAGAGGTGTCCGAAATGTCTGTCACTTATTACCACCTGAGAGAATACCTGTAGGCCTACAGTATTACACCTGCAACTGGTAAGTGCCTTTCTGCATCTATACTCTCACGCTTACCTTCCCATTATTCTCCCATTATACTGAAGAAATTAAATGTAAACTTGAAATTTACAGAACTAATATTTCAAGAGGTTCTCTCAAGTTAAAATCTATTCAGAACATTGCTGTAGTCACTGCTTAATGTATATACAGAATAACTTAATATATTTAGCAAGGATGATGTGATGTTAGCATTCAGTGAGTTATGACTGATGTGTGAGCAAAGTTTTACAAAACTCAAAATGAGTAGTACTAACATTTACTGTCAACACTCTGATACATATTACACTGCCTCTACTCAAAAAATGAAGGAAACTATGCATTGAATGTTTTGAGTATTTTCTATTTGAGGTATTGTTAAGTACAGCTAATGCACTTCAGAAAACCTACCTTTGTCGTCCTTAAATCAATGTCATATTGGTAATGAATATGATCTACTCATACTGATTTTCTCTTACCAGACAAACATCATGAGGGTTTTGACGGTCTCTGTGCTGCTCTTCATGGTCCTCGCTCATAGTGTAGAATCAGGTGGGATGTCTGATGCTCTAAACAGGCCGACAACAAACTCATGTCATTACAAGCAATTGAAGAATATTTCCATTACTTCAAGTTTATATTACAGTGTACATGAACAGCCAGTTTAATCAAATAGCCTACAGCACTGGCCATACTATACATCCTATTAAGCGACATTATGTTTCACCATTACCCTAATCTTTTGTAGCCTATGGGTATGAGCGCATCTGTTTTTTGGCAATTTTAACAATCAGTGCAAGAGGAGAATAAACCCCAGTCAGACTGGCACTCATGAGCAAACGCAATGTGAAGCTTGCTGAGTTTGACAGGAAACAATGTACTTTTTTCTCTAGAGGAGGCTCAAGCGGAGGTCAATGTGGCAGTAAATGGTGATGTAGACCCTCCAGCAGGTTAGTGTTCTGATTTCAGCTTCAGAATAGCTGCACTGCAGGTTAAGACTAACACAAGAAAGACCATGCATGCACAAGCTACATAGTGAAACTACATTTTTAATCTTGAGCTTTGTTTTCCTGTATAGAAGAGATTGTGGAAACTATACCAGATGTACCAGTGCAGAATCCCTCTCTCACAGGTTAGTGCTTCTATTTTTATTGCTACCATGATCATGAGTTTAGAACTTAATTATTCTGCAAAATGTGTGTTTGCAATAATTGTGAAATAAGGCTGCATTAAACCTCTTATTTCAGTTGACTGCCTCTTTACTGAAAATATTTCAGTGCGGTAGCTGAGTGGCTTAATTGGTAAAGGACCAAATCTCCCCTATAGCCGACGCTGCAGGTTTGATGTCTTAATGTCGGCCCAGGTCTAGCCTTTTGAATTTGACTCTCTCCAGAAACCTTATCTCCTTCATAAAAAATGATATGAAATATGTTTGAAGTGAAAACGGTGGCTTAATTATTATTGATTCTTTTCCTACCCAGCACACTGTCTTACACTCCCTGTCTGGGCTGTTTAATAAAGCAGCAACATTTGAAGATCCTGTGCACTATTTTACAGAATCTCCTGAATTGGGGGATGAGACTCCATTCACACGATCCCTAGGGCAATGTCCATTTGGCTGGAATGGTCATCAAGCACGCTGCTACCACTATGTTAATGACCATGATACATGGATCAATGCACAAGTAAGGCCATCATGAGTCACGTTACCTTGTGAACCAGGTGCTCTTTTATCTCCTAACTGCTATATGAGATGCCAAGTGAGTTATTTGCTTTCCAAACATTTTCATGACCTCATTCTCTGTTCTTGTCCTTTGCTTAATAGCCCTCAAAGACAACCTGTCTCATAAGTATATACAGTATGTATGTATAGGCCTACTGTGTTTTAAATAGTTACTTGATATCTCACTCTTCTCTGTTCCAGCAATATTGCATAGGAATAGGTGCTAATTTAGCCTCAGCACGCAACCCAAGGGAATACAAATTCCTCCAAGACATGGTCCATGAAATTGGTCGAACTTCACTTTCTTGGCTTGGGGGGTTTTATCTTCAGGTAAAGCATCTCTTTTTTCCGTCAAAGCATTTCCCATTTGGACGAGTACAAACTGATTCTAAAGCATTGCAGAACAATTTTCAATCTCTTATGATCTCCTACAATCAGAGCCCCTTGTCTTTTGCTGTATAGAATAGACTGTATCTGGAAGGAAAGTAACCTATGTCATTTACAGTATAAAAAGGAAGGAGTCTTCCGTTACGCTTCTGTTTAAGACAAAAAAAGGTGGAAATATAGAGGGTGTTGAGGACAAATATTTTGTGTTTGTGACTCTCACTTTATACTCTACAGAACACATGGTTGTGGATGGATGGGGAAGGATTCTACTACAGCAACTGGCATTCTCAAAGTTCTGCTAGCAGCTCCCCTTGCCTTTATCTGCGAACTACAGGTAATATCATTTGAAAGACTGAGAGACAAGCACAAAAAATAAACCTGTCACAGGTGTGCAGTTTTGTATTCTGGCTCGCATGTGCTGTGCTTATATAAGTGCAGTCCATCCAAAATCATTATCTGCCATTGTCTAGAGGAATGTAAGCTGGGTCCACCCATTCATAGTGAAGGAATTATCACTCAACAAAATATCCTCTTAACAGTGCATTTATACAGTTTGAAAATTATATAAACAGAGTAGCAGATAGTAGCAATGCCTGCTATCTCTACTCTAAGGCTTACATTAATATAGGACAATTGTCTTTAGCCCATTGCTATATTCATATTTAAATATTTTTTCCTTTATATTTTCTATTTTTCAGGTGGCTGGTCCAACAGCAATTGCTACTCTACAAGACTTCCATTCATTTGTGTGAAAAGAACTTGTTGAACCAAGAAATTTCCATCAGGATGGAAAAAAGCATGGACATCATTAAGCAAAAGAATTATGTTATTAGTTGTTAGTAGTAAAGTTACTTTGTTACAACTAATTTGCTAGAATTAGGAATTAGCTGTTATGTATTTTCCATGAATAAATAATTTCACCATAAGACACTGTTGGCTGTTTTTGGGTGCAAAACAATTATTATGATTTAATATTTTATCAAACAAATATCCATGAATTGGAAAATCCCCCAAAAAATCTTATAAGCACTATCCATTTTGAAGTACAAATAAACATTTTGAATTCCAGTATAAGGAACAGAGCAGGGTACTGGTGATTTCCTTACGATGGCCACAGTGGAGAAGTAACTTTGACTTTGAAGTTCAACTCAACAGTATCCTGCTTTCTTCTCCTACTCTGTTGCTAACTCAAATTAATTTTGAACTGTAATAAGCACAATTTGTTTCATGGCTAAAGTAGACAATTCATACTCCATTAAAATTGTTACACTCTCCGTTCCTCTCAGTCCCCATCCCCATTTGTGCTCCGTGTTTTACCCTTTCCCTCACGTCTCTTGTCTTGTTTTTACGTTTCCCTGTTTGTCTTCCTCGTGGTGCAGGCTGGGCGTGGTTTCCTTCCTTGTTTCTACTAATTATCTCTCGCATTTCATCCGCCTATCACATTCCTTTCCCCGCTTGCATTCCTCATGTTCTCTTCGCCATTTAATCACTGTTGCATACATTTTCACGCTGCATGCATTCATTAGCTCATTAACACTCCTATATATTCTCCCGGTCTTCGTTGTCCAGTGCCAGTTCGTTGAGTCTTGTTGTTGTAAAAACTCTAGTCTTGTCTGGTCTCGTATCTACAGTCATAGTCTTGTTTTGTCTAACTAAATCCATAGTCATAGTCTTGCTTTGTCTAGCGTTCTAACGCTTCATAGTCTTGCTTCGCCTAGCCAACTAACGCTTCATATTCTTGTTTGTGCTTTGCTGAAACTAATGTCTTGTTTATTGTTCTGCTTGCCCGCCAGCCTGCAGCCATATCCTAGCTCTACGCCACGCATCCCTGTCTCCCGCATCCCGCTCTTCCTCTGCTACGCCTACCCAGGATTCAGCCACCATCTAGCCCCTTGCCTGCTCCCCTCTCCCGCTCTGCCCCTGTTCACGCGATCCCAGGATCCAGTCCCTTCCCTAACTCTCCCTATACTTCTGGAGTTTTGGACGAGGTAATACAGGCTCCCAGTGAGCATTATTTGTATTCTGTCTCTGAGTTGTGCATTTGAATCCAGTCCCTCTACGGATCCTTAACAAAAATAACACAACAGGTGCAAAAGTGAAAGAAGCAAATCGTGTTAGATTAACCAACCATATCACTTTACCCCTTGGGCTGTTTTATTTTTCATTTTTCATGCACATTGATTTATTCATATTTCTTAAACCAGGACTAGTTAAATTGCTCCATAAACTGAATGTTTAAATCTAGTCCACCACTCTCAGTCTCCAAGAATATGTTCAATGTATTTATGCAAAAATGATTAAAGAGAGACTTTTCACTGCACAAAACAGGAATAATACCAGTTTAGCTGTATAAAAAGTGCAATTCCTCTGTTGAGCTTCTGCGTTAATTTCAGAAAGCAGTTCACTCTTAGCTAGTGTGTCCAGCTAAAGCACTGTTCAGTGATGGACCCCACAGTCCAAAATCAACTTCAAAGTGTCAATTATGGCAAGAAGCAGCATGTGCTGATCCATATCCAGCATCCACTTGCTGGCCATTATGTCACCCAGGAAAGGAGGGCCTCGGTTGGCATGGTGGCTCACACCATGGCCGCACCATTCAATAGTGGCTCTTCTGATTGACTGGGTATAGTCTCACTGCAGAGCTGAACATGATGTGATATAGTGTCACTGCTGAGCTGAACAGGACGTGATATAGTCTCACTGCAGAGCTGAACAGGACGTGATATAGTCTCACTGCAGAGCTGGACAGCATGTGATATAGTCTCACTGCAGAGCTGCACAGGATGTGATATAGTCTCACTGCAGAGCTGCACAGGATGTGATATAGTCTCACAGCAGAGCTGAAAAGGATGTGATATAGTCTCACTGCAGAGCTGCACTGGATGTGATATAATGTCACTGCAGAGCTGAACAGGATGTGATATAGTCTCACTGCAGAGCTGCACAGGATGTGATATATTGTCACTGCAGAGCTGAACAGGACGTGATATAGTCTCACTGCAGAGCTGAACAGGATGTGATATAGTCTCACTGCAGAGCTGAACAGGACGTGATATAGTCTCACTGCAGAGCTGAACAGCATGTGATATAGTCTCACTGCAGAGCTGAACAGGATGTGCTATAGTCTCACTACAGAGCTGCACAGGATGTGATATAGTCTCACTGCAGAGCTGCACATGATGTGATGCACAGTCCTTCAGTGCAATGCATTTTGGAGGATATGCATGCTCATCTGCATCCCCATGAATTGAAGGAAGTTTCACTGCTGGACACGCTTGCAAATTTATACACTTTTAATGATTGGTATTCTAAACTGGGAATACGGATACGGGGATGCGGGTGTGGTCACATCAGGACATTGCAAATAGTTTTTGGGTAAAAATGCTCACACGAGTGAAGAAGTTGTCACGGTTTCGCAGGTCGCTGCTCCTTCTCGGCTTAGATTGTCTTCACATCTTCAGTCCGGCGTCCTTGCCGTGTTTTTTCCGCTACCCGGCACTCATGGTTTTCACCTGTTCAGGTGTTTCGCCGGCTATTCAAGCCCTGCGTCTTCCGGTCACGGTGCTTCCATGTCGTCATTGTTCTTTGCCACAAAGCCGGTAAAGGTATAGGTATGAGGAGGCCACTTCACTTTATACTGTACCTCTGCTTTAAAGTAACACGGGACTTGCCTCTAGTTGCTTTAGAGTCCCTTGTAGGATTTGTTTTCTCTTTTGCACTTCTGTCCCTCGTCCTGGTTTTCCTTTCTGTTCTCTCTGATAGTTACCTTCGTTACTGTTTCTCTTTACCTCTTTATTTTAGTGGTCTCCCATATTGAGAGCTAGAGGTAATTCTCTCTCTTCCTTTCTACTGCTTGAGCCTACAAGTTTTTTCACCCATTTGTCTGGGTCGCTATTCTTTATCCCCTTTTTTCCTTTTACCTCCATTAGTGCTTTCTGATATTGAGAGTGAGAGGTAAATCTCTTCTTTCCTTTTTCTGCTTGAGTCTGCAAGTCTTCGCCAACTTCTCCTGGGTTTATTTTATTTTGTCGCTACGCCAGGAGCTTTTATTCCATTTTCTTGCACTACAGCGCCACCAGGTGCATGATTTTGGAATTATCAGCATCTTTGTGATAAGTCACACCCATTGAAAATTAATTGGCCTGTCATTCGGCCATCTTTTAAAATATCAAAATTCTGAATATAATTTTTATGAATCATGGTCTAAGGAGTTTGTGTACCTCGTTTCATGTAAATTGGCCAAATTTTGTAGGAGGAGTAGCATTTTAAGTGTTTTACAAAAAATGCTAATTAGCGGAAAATCAAATATGGCTGACTTCATGGATCCTTGAGGTAAATTTGTTCAGCATGAGCAGAGGGACATGTACACCACATTTTGTGACTCTAGGTCAAACGGGGCGTCGGCAGTGGGCGTGTCAATGTCACAATATTTACATGTGCACTACAGCGCCACCAACTGGCCTATCGCCACGAAATTCGGTGTGAGCTTGTATGATGACAACTTCTAACTACTTGCCGAGTTTCATGCTAATGAGTCTAGCGGCTAAGGAAAAACTCAAAGAAGTAATAAATGAGTGCACTTAAGCCAAAATGTCAGCAAATTCGAGATGGCGCCCACAAAATTATTAAACATCTATGATCCAAATCCGGCTCTTTGTCACTGTAGCAAGTTATACATCTCTGCAAAGGAACTGTGATTTTTAGTGAATTTTATATTTTTTTATATTTGGAACTCTATAGCGCCACCACATGGATCGATTGGGATAGAACTGTAGATATCTAGTCGTAATGGTACTCTTAACAGACCTACGAAGTTTCATAGCTTTCTGTCAAATCGTTTTGGAATTATTAGCATTTCTGTGATAAGCCACGCCCAGTGAAATTTCATTGGCTCATCATTCGGCCATCTTTGAAAATATCAAAATTCTGAATATAACTTTTATGAGACATGGGCTAACGAGTGTGTATACCAAGTTATATCTCAATTGGTCAAATTTTGTAGGAGGAGTAGCATTTTAAGCGTTTTACAAAAAATTCTAATTAGCAAAAAATCCAATATGGCGGACTTTATGGGTCCTTGAGGCAAATTTGTTCAGAATGAGCAAATGGACATGTCTACCAAATTTTGTGACTCTAGGTGAAACGGGGCGTCGGCAGCGGGCGTGTCAATGTCAAAATATTTTTTCCTGTTCCGTTCGCGGATATCCTCTCCTATTTTGTGGTTATTCCACTGTGGCAAACTCCGCGGTGGTTGGAGTTGTCACGCAACTGAAAACAATAATCTCAATGTCCACACGGTGGCAATTCAATTTATATTGCAAATGTATTGCTGTTTGCGGGAAAACAAAGGTAATGGTTAGTGGGAGCGTCAGCCAGTCCGTAATCCGGGAGAATCGTCGTTGTCCGATGCCAGGGTTCGGTACACTTAGACGGGTTGTCCTACGGTCCAGGGCTGATGCAGGCGGAGAGTTGTCAGACAGGCGGGGTTCGGTAACGGGGCGGGTTCTCGTACAATCCGGGGGTCGGGCACACAGCAGACTTCTCCTGGCAAAATAGATCATACACAGCGCTTTATTTTCTCTCTCTCCAACAAACTCCAAAACTCCAAACTCACTCTCTCCAACAATGCTGTTTGGCAGCCCCTTTTCTAGGGCGCTGATTAGCCCGGTGATTCGCCGCAGCTGTCTTACTCGGAGTCTTCTCCAGGTGCCGGGGATTCCCTTGCTGAGGCGGTGACGTCATCGGAACTCCTATTATGGGCATGCAATCTTTCCACCTCAGCCTGACATACCTTCCTTCTATCACTTCACCTTGGTTTCGTCCCCGCCGGCTGCCACACCTCCTACGTGGATAACTTTGAGATTCCTCCTGTCGCGTCTGGTCCTCCGTACCGGACTCCCTTACAGAAGTCAAATTAAATGTAGAACAGTTTTCTGTCTAATACCACTAATAAAAAAATGTCAGTTGAGGGAAATCATACACACACAACTTACTGATGCAGTCACAATTGTCCTTTCCTAAAATAGAATGAAAAACCCACTTTGATGATTTGATGAAGACTGAGCACCAATCACACTGTGTATTGTTGAGAGACCAAGAATGATTACATCCCCTATTACAACTGAACAAATGTCTCAACCACAAGCTGCACGTGACACAGCACAAGGAAACAAAACCTCCACTCCTGGCAGGGTGAGTGGGAACATACAGTATATTAGGTATATTTCCCTTAGAAAGCTTATATTAATAGGGCTCATTTGAATATACAGCACTGTCCTCAATGTAATATGTAATATAATGGCATGCTAGAAAAAACACAAAACGTATTTGTACTTGTGTATTTTGTGATAAATTTTATTTTATTATACAAAAAGACAGAAAGGTACATTTAAGACAATATAAGCTTCACACAGCAATAAAATAAAATAAAAATAGAGAAAACAAAGCAAAAAATGTAATTTCACTTTACAGTCATTTGGACATTTACAACATATACATAAAAATCCCTGAACAAGCCCTTGATGGTGGCCCAAGCAATCCATCCACAGGGGACTAAGACCAGACCCACTGTCCTCAGGTCAATAACATATCACAGCACCTTTAGATTGGTATAAGTGGGAACGACAATCAAGACCCAAATCAGAATACTATGTAAAACAGCCCACGGTTCGCCCCATTATCCTGCTTCTCTTTTTGTGATTTCCCTTTAATTATGCTTCTTTTTAGCACCGCCTCAATATTTTGATCTTTTTTTTTTTTTTACAATACTGAGCAAATTTGCATGACTGCAGTCATAGCTGCAGGTGAATGTACAGTACAGGAATAGCTTTATACACAGTCTTGACATGATATTATAATATAGTCCCGTAATAATTAAAGGTAGGACTCCAAATGGAAGGGAGCAGAGATTCCACACGGATTGAGTTTCACCACACACCTAGGCACGGTGTGACACATATGAAGTGGAAAGACAAATGTTGGCCTTTTTAGCACTATGTGAAAATCAGGAGCATTACTGTTCATTTAGAATCCCTGTGTGTGGTTTATCACATCCAGGCTGAATGGCAGTGAAAGCATAGCTGAGCGCACTGGTGAATGTACAATATGGAACCCGACAGCTTTCAAGGCCTCAGTGGGGGATTCGCATGATCTTGTCGAAGTTGTCGGTCCACTTGGTGATTAGTACTCCGGAAAAGAACGTCCTGGTGTTGTCGGAGGTGATTGAGTTTCGGTTCTCCCGCAGGCTGGCCTTGACCATCTTGATGTCTGAGGTGGAAAGGTTGGTCTTAAGTTGGAGTAGCTCAGATATGTGGTCCTCACTGTTGGTTTAAAGAAGAGGGACACAAGGTACGTGAGAATCATGTGAAGGATGTGACCCTTCATGCCCATAGTGTTAGGGGATGAGATTTATACACAGGTGACTGTGAATGATTATTTGCCATATGTAGGTCATCACTATCCTTGGGTTGCCTGTCAACGTAACAAAAATCAATAAAATGTTTCCAAAGACATAGTTCAGAACCTTAATTTGTTACTTTTCCCCCATCATTCTCTCTGCCCTCAAACTTGCCCGCCAATGCTGTATTTGAAATGACATGAGTTTTGTATTTTTCCACCTATCTACAGAGTCAGAGGTAAATAGAAAACAGGAAGGCTTTACCACCCATTTATTTTTTTGGCACTTTTTAAACAGATTTCTTTCCTTTTTGTTTCATGTAGATATTTTTACAGAATTAATGCAGCTTAAGTATGTTGCTCAAGTCCTTAACAGCAGCAACTCAGCTAGGAATAAAACCCACAGCCTTTGAATTCCAGGCCCAATTCCCCAACCATTAAACTACAATTCCAGCTCAACCCCCTTATAAATATGTTCATTTATAAATTAAGTAACAAGGCTACCCACCAAATTTGCCCGTTTGATCTTTTGCATATGCTATTCACTTTTTGAAGTGACCACAACAAAGACTGCAGCCTTCTGGATTGTTTCTGTGTAAGTGTGTGTAGTCGGTGTTAGCCTCACCTGAGGTCAGGGTAGTGCTGAGCCAGAGTGATGATGTCCAGCTGGATGCCACTTGGGTCCTGTGTCTTCAGCACTTCAGCTATTTTTGGGAGAATGTCACCCAGCCACTCTTCTTTAGAACCCTGTTTGAAACAGCAATGTTGATGTTTTATTAAATAATTTATGTACATTCTACACCTGGTAATGCACTGCTGTATGTAATCTTCTGTTTGTGTGCACTGCTGTATGTAATCTTCTGTTTGTGTGCACTGCTGTATGTAATCTTCTGTTTGTGTGCACTGCTGTATGTAATCTTCTGTTTGTGTGCACTGCTGTATGTAATCTTCTGTTTGTGTGCACTGCTGTATGTAATCTTCTGTTTGTGTGCACTGCTGTATGTAATATTCTGTTTGTGTGCACTGCTGCATGTAATATTCTGTTTGTATGCAATGCTGCATGTAATCTTTGTTTGTGGAATCAGTAGTTGTGGGCCTGTGTGTTGCATACGTGCACAGAACCAGCCCTAGGGCTAAACAAAAATGTTGTCGTGGCCCCAACATGTTCCGAAAAAAACTTAAATTGTGTGGCCCAGGGGTGGTTGCGGCCCAAAATGACGGCATAGAGTGTTTATGCCAGCGGCCGGCTCTATAAGTGCATGTGTAGATGTGTGTGCATATATGCCTTGTGGCAAAATGTGATTAAAAACTGAAACTAAGGCAGATATTTTCCACACGGCCGGCTGAACCCTCTCCTCGTTGACAGCCATGGCCCTCACAGATTGCATGGATACATTACATGGATTTGTATAAAATAATGGATAAAAAAGCCCACACGTGCCCTCTAGGTGGGTTGCTGAGAGGTGCATCAGTGCTTGTAAGTAGCTTGGTTGTGTACTGTCATCTCCATTTCTGTTTTGACGGCAAACGTCACCAGACTGGCCAATGTCACAGAAGGCTTCCTCACACTGCCTTACACTGTGTGTGTATATATATATATTATACTGTGTGTGTGTGTGTGTGTGTGTGTGTGTGTGTGTATTATTCAGTTCTTACCTCCTCAATGAACATTGTATGCAGCTCCTTGCTGTTCTCACACAGCAGCTTGGCAGCTGCCTCCTGCTGGACTTTATCTTTCAGCTTCAGCTTCCTCTTCAGCAGCCTCTTCACATACTCCACCATCACATCCTTGTGCAACCGCCCAAGCAGCTCCTGTACAAATGGAAAATCGAGCGTAGCGTTAGTTCAGGCCACGAGAGTGAAACCCGGCCATAGGTGAATCAGCTGACAGCTCAGCTGAGTAGTGACGCTACTTGAATGGATTGATTGGCGAATCAAGGCGGTCTATTTAACAGCCTCGCCCTAACATGGTGGATCCTCTGATGCACGCCCGCTGCACACAAAAACCCCCCCCTCCACCCCAGCTCCATCCTCTTCAGTTCCCCTTTGCGCACTGACACCTAGCCTATATCGCTCCTGCATGGCTCACTAATATGTTTGAGTGCCTACTGATTTCTTTCCTCTCTCCTTCCCTCTTCGGCAACCGCCGGAGTGGTAGCTATAGATCAACAAACATCGTTCTCCAGAAGCAGCCGGTCAGCTCAGCTCCACGCCGTCCCCAGCTGATGATGCCACCTGCTGGCCTTCAATCTGCCTTCCACCACCGGCTCATTATATATTGACATTTTCATATGTTCTGTCTTGCATTTTTCTATTCTGTAATCAGCTATTCAGTTAACCGGTGCCAGTCAGCGGCGGATGGACTCCCCCCTCAGAGTCAGGTTCTGCCCAAGGTTTCTTCCTGCTAACAGCAGGGGGTTTTTCCTTGCCACTGTCGCCCTAGGCATGCTCTACGGGTGTTCAGGCCCGGTTCCTTGTAAATTGTTGTGATAATGACATTTAAAAGTGCCATATACATACAACTGATTGAATGGAATCTGTAAAAAACCATTCTCAGTTCTGCCGGTTCTGTTCTAAGTGCAACCCTATTGGGGGTTGTTGCTGCTGCCCTCACCGCCATAACCCTGCTTGCTCGCGTTGATTGGCGGGAGGGTTTTTGAACAGAACCATACCGCCAAACCTAAAATGTATTGTTTTAAGAATGTTAATAAAGCTTTTACTTGAATAACAGTGGTCCTGACTGAACTATATTTCTCTGCATGGAAGGAAAAAAATACCTTTGCACATTCGGTGATGCACGATGTCTGATGTGCACTGAATTCAGGGTCCTAAAATCAAGGCTAACAGAATGATGAACTGACAATTTTGTTTTACTAACAACCCATGAATCTGATTCTGAGTATGGAGTCCTCTCACTTCAGATCAATGTAGAAACAATACACTGGGCTGTCTGTTCTGCAACAGTGAAACGGGGCATAAGGCCAGACCAATGGTACTGTACCTCAAAGCAGCTGGTCTTCAGATCCCTGCACTTGTCAATGTGTCCCCTCAGCCTTTCCAGAAGATCTTCCATGACAGCGCTGTTTCCTGTGAGCCAGGACTGGGTTCCCAGCTTACGGTACCGTTCCTGGGGAAAGAGCTCTGTTTAGTGTGTGCCGATTCCCTCTTTATTAGAAACGTTGGCTTGAATCAACACAAAGATAAACTGACAAATGAAACGCAATCCACCCAGTAAAAGCACATTCTGATCTTTGGATGGAGTGTGTCACAACCACCTGCAATTCACCTGCAAATGACTTATTCCAAATTCACAAATGCCTAAGTAGTATTGCACACTAAGCAAAAACATATCAGAATGTCACTCATAGCATTGTATTTGATGGAGTGATCTGACTAGTGCATTACTGCAACAGCAGATTTCCTTATAGTCTATAAATGCCCACAGTGTACTAGCACTGCACTGCATAATCCTACATGCCACTTGTGGCTTTCAACTGACAAAGGAACTGAGCTAAACTGGCCAGGGTGGGTTCATTTGGCTTTAAATTTGTAAATGGCATTCTTACAAATTCATGCCCTGTCTATGACAAGAATTGATACTACACCCATATACAAAGAAGATGTTGGGAAGAAGATGTAACTTTTCAGATATTTCAGAGATGTTCACAGTGACGGAGGCGAATGTTGAATGTTAGTGGATGTTGGAGTGTGTGTTGTGGTTGGGGGTTGGAAGTGGATATTGGAGGTAGATGTTGGTGGATGTTGGGGTGCATGTTGTGGTTTGGTGTGGAAAGTGGATATTGGAGGTAGATGTTGGTGGATGTTGGGGTGCATGTTGCGGTTGGGTGTTGGAAGTGGATATTGGAGGTAGATGTTGGTGGATGTTGGGGTGCATGTTGTGGTTGGGGGTTGGAAGTGGATATTGGAGGTAGATGTTGGTGGATGTTGGGGTGCATGTTGTGGTTTGGTGTTGAAAGTGGATATTGGAGGTAGATATTGGTGGATGTTGGGGTGCATGTTG
This sequence comes from Synaphobranchus kaupii, assembly GCA_029718625.1. Taxonomy (NCBI): domain Eukaryota; kingdom Metazoa; phylum Chordata; class Actinopteri; order Anguilliformes; family Synaphobranchidae; genus Synaphobranchus; species Synaphobranchus kaupii. Next base: position 17,502,837 of record CM056390.1, read on the forward strand.
CGGTTGGGTGTTGGAAGTGGATATTGGAGGTAGATGTTGGTGGATGTTGGGGTGCATGTTGTGGTTAGGTATTGGAAGTGGATATTGGAGATAGATGTTGGTGGATGTTGGGGTGCATGTTGTGGTTAGGTGTTGGAAGTGGATATTGGAGGTAGATGTTGGTGGATGTTGGGGTGCATGTTGTGGTTAGGTGTTGGAAGTGGATATTGGAGGTAGATGTCGGTGGATGTTGGGGTGCATGTTGTGGTTGGGGGTTGGAAGTGGATATTGAAGGTAGATGTTGGTGGATGTTGGGGTGCATGTTGTGGTTAGGTGTTGGAAGTGGATATTGGAGGTAGATGTTGGTGGATGTTGGGGTGCATGTTGTGGTTAGGTGTTGGAAGTGGATATTGGAGGTAGATGTTGGTGGATGTTGGGGTGCATGTTGTGGTTGGGTGTTGAAAGTGGATATTGGAGGTGGATGTTGGGGTGCATGTTGTGGTTAGGTGTTGGAAGTGGATATTGGAGGTAGATGTTGGTGGGTGTTGGGGTGCATGTTGTGGTTAGGTATTGGAAGTGGATATTGGAGGTAGATGTTGGAGGATGGTGCAGGATAGTACCTTCATATCTCCATGTATGATGTTGGAGAGGTACTGGTAGCCACCGTGTTTCACGCTGTTTACAAGTGTTAAGCAACTTGTTCTTGTCTCTTCCGTGAAGAAATCACTGTCTTTGACAATATAGTCTCTGTGGAAAAAACATAAACCATCAATAAGCATCTGGTATACATCATTAATACACAGTGAAAGAACAATTTAAACAGAATGGGTTCCATATTAGCCTTGAAAAGACACATCCTCATGTTTCCACTATCTTCTTAAAAACTATCCTAAAAACTAATATATAAAACTATATATGATCAGAGTGATCACAACACATGGTTTCCTCTGAGTTTTTATGTAATGATGTGGCAAAAGCTGCTACTCATTTCATGATGTTAATTAAAGAGTGGCTGTGACCAGTGTTATTATTTATTTGAAAAACAAAGTTAAATGCAGTGCCATCCAAAGTAGAGGATGACTGTCAAATGCCAAGAAATTAATAATGAGATTATCAGAGACAGGAATTCTCCCCAACCCCCGTCCGGGGGGCCTGGGGGTTGGGGGGAAGTGGAAGAACCCCCCCCCCCCCCCCCTAGATGAGGGATGCAAAGTAGACAGTCCTAAAATGGGCATTTGTCACCTTGTGATAAGAGGGTTGGACTATCAGCACTGCAAAGTCACACCATACTACTGACAGTGACATTGGCATTCTGACAAATACAGGCAACCTATTTAATTTTTAATAGACAGTATTATAACTAGTTAATTACAAACATTTTTTACAGTACCATAAGATCCTATCAAAGCCTTCATTTCAGAGCAAGCTTCAGCATTGTGAAACTGTACATTCTACCAGCGCCTTACCAGCTATTTAAAACAATGCAACAAGCAATAGTTATTAAACATTTTTAGTATTTATTTATATAAAATTGTTAATATTTAATAATTAAAGCAAACTATTTAACTTACTGAAATTGTTCAAGGCTGGCCAAGTTAGCCTTTATCACTGCTTTGATGTTTCCACGCTTTCCTTTCATAAAATCTTCCAGGGATTTCTTATAGCTGCAAACATTAGGCAAAATCATATTAATTATCCTCAGTATGCATGCATTGAAACTGACAACTGACAAAAAATATGACAACTGACATAAAGTATTACCTCAGTCTTAGTGCGTCTAAGCGTTTCCAAGGATATACACATGATTTATACAGCTTGTAATGTTCCTCATAATGGTAAGAATTTATATTCACACACGATAAAATTATAATAATACATTACCTCATTAAGAAGTACTCCAACTGGCACATGATCGGCCGGGCTTTGTGTGGCTCGCCCACTACACTCCTGGCTTCTCTCACTTTCATTTCAACAATCTGCCAAATAAACAGCCAAGGGATTAGGATGATGACCTCCACTGAATGACAATGTAAAGTCACATGCAGGTTTCAAAATGGTAGCACAATTTGACTTCACAGCTCATTCAGCTTAACATAGAAAAGCGTTTAATTTCTTAGGGTAAACAAAGCACGGCCCAAATCATATGTGTAATATGGTACCTAATCTGTGCTTCCCATACAGCTTAAACACATGTTTATTAAAAAAAGCAGTGCATGATGGGACTGTATTTCTATACCTGTATGACATCAATGGAAATGGAAGAGTAATGTCCTTCTATAAGTTCAGGTAGAGCTCCACTCAGCCATTTCTCCTCTTTTGTCCTCAGGGCATTGGAGACCCATGTCTTCACTTGTGCCTAAAACAGGCAAATCATGTTGGTCATGGCTACATCCTAACTGTCAGCCTTTTCTGATGCTGTTTCTCCCTTAAATTGATTGTTATGTCTTTCATCACATGACAACAGGGTAATGGATGAAACTGCATGTAGCAAAATTGACATTTATGGACTTTTTTATCGTTATTTCAGACAACGATATTTTGTAAAAGAGCGAGGGAGTTCTGTAAAAATGTTTGGGGCATTGTTTAGACAGTACCAAGGGTTTCTTTACCTTCTTGTCTGAGATGTACTGCTCCTCCAAGACTCCAGCTACCTCTACAGGCAACAGATCTCCAAGTGAGTTGCAATTAATCTTCTCTTTGAGTTCAGTGTCTTTTAAAATGTCACTGAAACCGTAGCAGCAGAAAATAACATGGTTATGATATAGTTACATTAATCTAATTGAGATTCAAGGTGAGAACATATTGATGGGCAACAATCACACTGTACGTTCAATCATGACAGCAGCGAACGTTTCCTTTAACCTACCCGCTATTCTTCCCCATACACACTGAATTAAATGAATATGATAATCAAGAGGCTGAAAATGTTGCAGATAATACATGCCTGTGAAGTGAAAATGTCTTAGGTACCATCCACTTACTTTGTATAGATGTAATTCACCATGGACAGGAGGTAAGTAGAATCATCTACATCTAGTTCAAACTCGGTTATCTTCGTTAATCGTTTTGAAAAGGCTTGATGATACAGTCTGGCGTACACATTGCAGATGTCAAACTCCTCAGGGTAGCAGTTCTTTAGGTCCCGTGCCACCTTCAGCAGGTCCTGTTTCACCCGTATGGCCATCTTACAGATATCCCTCTTAATGGAAGAAGACATGTTGTCCCCCCCGATCACTGCCTCCATGCCTTCCATACGTTCCTCCACCAACTTTGCAAGCCAGGCATCGTGGGCTTGTCTGCACTGCCTGGGCCTCCATGGAGGGATCAGTGCTTCTGGCTCCTCCCGCCACCTTTTGTCCTGCTCCACCTCCTGCTGGATGCAGCTCACCGCTGATAACAGTCTCTCCAGCCCCTCTGCATCAGCACTCAGTGAAGACTCAACTGACTGCCTTATCTGCTCGAGAAGGGCCTCATAATTTCTCTTCAGTTCTTCCACATTTTCCCTACTCTCCTTCTCCTCTTTTCCGATTTCCCTCCCAAACAGACACTCCTCCTCTATGATCAGCTGCTTACCAGCCTGAGAGAGATTCCATTGCTGTAGGTTCTCTTCAATGGTGAGAACCACTGCAGGAAGAGAAACCCGGCGTGGAATGTCGATTTGAGGATCAGTGGTGTCTTTGGAATTATTCAGACTTCTTCTAAAGAAGGGCCACTTCATTTTAGGTATAGGTAAATTCAATCTCTGAGTTTTTGATTTGACAGGCTGTATTTCTGGTAATTCAGCCCCAGCTGGTCCAGTTCCTCCGTTTTTTTCCCTCTGCATTTTCATGTTATCTGCACAGAATAGAAATGACATTTGGCATTCACTATGGGACTTCTCACAAATATGACTGATATCTTAAACGCATTCTGATATATAAGTCTACATAAATTGAAATTGTGTTGAAAATATAGCGTTCTAGGACTAATTAATTTAAAAAGTAATACATGTTTACCTGGCTTGGTTCTCAAGTTTTACGTATTATTGCTAACCCTTTTACAACAGACATGTTTAAACTGGATAAAAACTGTTACGCGTCAACGTGTAAAATATACTAGTAACGGTATATTTTAGTTAGAAAAATATTTTTAAAATTACATTTTAATGACGGTTTTAAACATGAAACAATGTATCGAATTATCCATAATAGAAATATATGAAAATGAGCCGGACCGCACAAGCTTCGTGTAAATAAAATAAACCTATAATAGAATATCTTAAATAAGTCGTTACTCACCGTTGGTTAATTATGTACAACCACATATAATAGCAAATGGGATTTCTCTGGTCTGTAGTATGAGTACAAGGTCTTTTATATATGTTACCAAAAAAAAAAAAACGTGAAAAAGGCGTGTTCCTATTCAGCCGGGCTCTGCGGATAACAAGCTGCCTTCTTCCGAATCGTATTCCCGCCCTCTTTTACACAAAGCTGATTATCTGCCACCTCAGACATGAACTTTTTCATACCACTCCCCTCCCCAGGATATTTATATCTATAAACCTCCTTTATAATGTTAATTTTTTTCACAGGAAAAAAATGCGAAGACATTAACAATACAAATACTCGCAGCTGTACCAACTTGTGAAACCGGAAAAAAAAAAAAAACTGAAGAAATGTGCACTCCATTTTTTTGTTCACATGAGGTCCTCATTTCTCGGGTAGGGCTACCATAGGCTGCAGAATCACGGGTACCAATATTATATATGTATAGTTATCCGAAAGTGACATGCCTCATTTGCATGTAATACTTTAATATCCCACATTTCTTCCTCACGTGGTGGTATCACAAGTTATTTTGGGTGCGAGCTGTTAAATTGCGGTTCTTGGGTGTTTAAGTTTCAGCGCCTGTGAGTATGGGGCTTCCACACTGCAGTGGAAAGGTAGATACATTAACAGTAAGCTAGTTTCCTTCTATCAAGCCATAGATATGCCAGATAGAAAATATAATACACCTTCTAGATGATTCGTCCAATAACAGTGGCGACTCGCGTATAAACTTATGGCGACTCGGGTAAAAATAGGCTACATAATAATGTACGATAATGTCAGTAATAAATCATTATTCCATTAACCTGTCTGCGCGTCACGACCTGAACTTGGGCAAAAACAATGATAGATGATTTTCTTCCCGGAAAGGGTTAGGGAAAGCTAGTCATATTTGCGCACTTCCTAGCTAACGGACTTTCCATCTGATAGTTATATAAATGATTGCTTCCTCTGGAAGTTTGGGAATGCATTCAGATATTTTTCTTGCTATTGTTTTTCATCCGCGAGGATGGCATGGACGATGCGAAAACCTTTAGCAGAGGAGAGAGGATAAGGCAATAAATAAGTCTAGCTCCGAGAAAGATAGCAGAGAAAGTACCGTGGTCATCTCAAAGGAAGTAAATATGTTGTTATATTTGTATACTAAAAGGGAATAAGCGTTCAGAACGCAACATCTTTATGGCGCATTTTTAAGAGTAAACTGCATTAAAACCCCTGAGATTGCACCCCGATGCAAAAGGTGTTTATAGGTTTATACTGTAGATGTAGGCCTACAAAAGTTTGTTGAAGACTATATTTCATATTTTGGGCTCGGGAAATAGGTCTATTAGATGTATAGAATGGTTTATAGTTCTGCAGTAGGCTATATGCCTTGAAAAAACCTACATATGACACTTGGACTCAATAATTAGATATGATATAAGTGACATAAATGGCCATATAAAATGCACAATTATAGAATTATAGCAGATACTGTTGCTATAAAACACATTGTCATACTACAACCCCAATTCCAAAAAAGTTGGGACAGTATGTAAAATGCACATAAAAGCAGAAAGCAGTGATTTGTAAATTCTCTTTAATATTAATTAATGTTAATTAATTGAAAACAGTACAACCTTTCAATGGGGGCAGTGTCATGGTGTGGGGCGGTATCTCTCTCACAGGAAAAACAGAACTTGTCATCATTGAAGGCAATCTCAATGCAGTGAGATATCGGAATGAGATTCTGGAGCCAGTGGCGATCCCATATCTCCAGAATCTGGGACCTAACTCCATCCTCCAGGATGACAACGCTCGCCCCCTCAGAGCCAGGATCATCACAGAGTACCTCCAGAATTTGGGAGTGGAGAGGATGGAATGGCCTGCCGTGAGTCCAGACCTCAACCCAATTGAACACCTGTGGGATCAGCTTGGGCATGCTGTACGTGCCAGAGTGACCAACGCAACCATGTTGGCTGACTTGCGGCAAATCCTGGTTGAGGAATGAGATGCCATCCCACAGCAGTGTGTGACCAGGCTGGTGACCAGCATGAGGAGGAGGTGCCAAGCTGTTGTGACTGCGTATGGATCTTCCACACGCTACTGAGGTCCCTGACAGTGTAAAATGAATAAAGTGTAAAAATGGCCAATATGTGTTGTTTTTTCCTTATTACTGTGGGAGAGTGCAATCATCCAATCCACCAAGCAACTCAAAACGAGAGTGAATACCAACAGAAGAATATTGCAGGGGATTTTGGCACATTTTTTTGGGCCGCTACCCACACGGTTAGCTGTGTTGCTCATTCCACGAATGCATGATCCTTACAAGTTGTACCTCGTTGTAAAGGTGACTAATCAGGCTTTCCAGCGATATAAAATACAATACCAATTGGTATTATTAAAGGGGAGGAATAATCGACCGATATAATGTTTCCGAACTTTTTTTGAGGAGTTTATTATTTTCAGCGATACTATAACCTCTCTGCATTTGAATGGATCTCTATAGAGTTCAATAGGAAAATGAGTCAGGAGAAACAACCCTTAAAGTGATCCATCCATATCTACTGCATATCTTGCAGCAGAGTGATGGTTTGAGGCTCATTTGATACCTCAGACCCTTGATTACTTACAGCCACTCAGCCAACCATTTAGCCAGCCATGAGTTCCATACTATTCCTGTGTAATTTCTAGCTTAATCCAGTCCCACGTCCCAATTCCCACCGAGATCCATTCAAATGCAGAGAGGTTATAGTATCGCTACTAAGAGTACCTGAAAATAAAATGTCAAGAGTCTTTTGAAATCCTTTTATACCCAGCCATGATAACATCGCCTGTTTACCTGTGGAATGGCAAACAGGTGTTTTTTTGAGCTTCCCAGTCTTTTTTTTTGCCCCTGTCCCAACTTTTTTGGAACATGTTGCAGGCATCAAATTCATACGTTTTCAATTAAATATATGTAAAAGAGAATTTACAAATCACTGCTTTCTGCTTTTATGTGGATTTTACATACTGTCCCAACTTTTTAGGAATTGGGGTTGTCATTAAATTGTCATTCTCTGCAAACTCCAAATGAATTTTAAAAACACAATTTTGGCACTTTTTTGTGTATTCAAACTCCAAATATGTTTTCTAGAACATAACGGCATTTTTTTTTGGTGAGGTTTCATATAACAAACAGGTACTACAATGCATTAATATTATGCTTTGAAGTGAAAATTATATTCTGTCATATATCAGGTTTTTATCTCTACAACATAAATAGTTTAGTAACCATTATAGATTAGCTAGTTGACAGTCCCTATAGGATTCATCTAAATGTGCATTTCTCACCAGCTTAATTTAACATTTGTTTAACATGTGAAATACCTATTGCAACTTAAGCATTGATATGCCTGTCTCTCTATCATCAAATGTAGTTGGGTTCATTCTTACCTTCATTATTCTTCTGTGGGCAGCACAAGAGAAAATTCATGTCTGATGAGTTCACCGCAACTGCTCTCACAAATCTGTTGGAATCTGCTCCAGTGGCTCTTTTTTGTGTCCAAGGTGTTGTGGATTTTCTTAGCAATACGCCACACGTTTTAAGTCATGCGTCACAGAGGGATATGCAGAACTTTCTAAAAGGAAGGTCCATGCAATCAATACCTTTTAAGAAAGCCTTTATGAGCACTGCACTTCCTCATGAAGTTTATCTGTTTTCAGTTCTAGTCAGCTAGGGAAATACATCTATTTCCCAACTAATATCATTGTATGCACATTGATGAGAATTTGTGGTAATATGTATTGTACTGTAATAATGCTGTAAATGTAAACATCCATTTTTAATATAGTAATATATAATATATAATTGTTTTGGAAAGTGATTCATTTTCTCCTCAAATGTGACTTTCCACCATGGGACACTCTTCTGCTTTTGTTCTGTTATTCATCATTTATTCACAATTTGTATTTATCTGTTATTTTTCCCTTCTTATATTGGTGTTTCCCCCTTAAATATTTGTTGATTATACATACAAGCTTCTCGTTACTTCCAATGTGCTTGCTGCAGGGCACAGCTTCTTTTCACCCTGCAATTCACCTGCTGAGCTGTGCAGTCGTTGCTTCAGAGGAGTACAATTCCAGAGCTAGTGCAACAGACTACATGGCTCAGAGGGTCTGCTCACCATCTGAAACATTCCCTCACAGAGTGAAGCTATGGCCATAAATGCGCTGCCTTGCAGCTGGGTTCCCATCATCCTCAGCACCACAGTTGATTCACACACATCGCATTGTGGATGGCATCATTGTGGACATGGCAATCTTTTTTGCTGGTAAGTAGCATTTGAGTCACTCCACTCCCCTGACACTGGCAATCTCAGACAAAATGTCATTGGTGTACCCAGGTTTGGTGTTAATCTCACTCTGCTAGAAACAACAAAACAGAATACCAGGGCTCTCACATTCACCTCTAGCAGTCTGCATAGGACGTGCGGTTATTATGCCATTTCCCTTTCTCTGGAATGCTACCTAAATCATTACATTACATTACAAGCACTTGGCAGACGCCCTTATGCACAGCGACATACATGTACATGCGTGATTTTAGGTTTTTGACAGAGCAACATAGATGGAATTTTTTGTAAGGCTAGTAGTTCATGCCTTAAATCATTATTTTGAGAAATATCTTCATCTTATCAGGATCCTTTTCCAGTGCCAGAAAGAGTTGGCTGCCTCTTTGGAAATAAATCAGTAGCATCTGGGAGTTGGAGGCGGATGTTCTAACTTGACCTGCTTGGCACTGGGAAATTCCACACACTCTGACTACCACACTTCTGGGAAACAATACCGGCTGCTGTTGGAGACCTACATTAACATGGTAATGCTTATGCTTTGTACGGAAATGTGTTTTAGGCCCTGTTCTTAGACAGGGTCTAACAGTTGTCCTTGAAGCTCCCGCTGATAACCTTTAAAACAGGGCCAACCGTCTTCACATGCGCATTGTGACACATCAGACTTTCCTAAAGTTTATTTGGTTGATGTGGTTTCCATGCATGTGGGTGCTCAGTCTACAATATTTTCTGCCCCAACCACCATGTCGCACGCACTACACGTGTCAACTTAAACACTGTTACCACAAAAACTGCCTCTGGTTGCCTCTAGGAACAATATACTGAGAAATAGGAACAGAGAATTTATGTGCATTTCTTCATTTAGGAATTTCCCTGAAATGATATTGGCCAACATGTTGAAATGTGCATATTTGTAACGGTGAAAGCAGAACATGGACTCGCAGCGTGAATATTGGGCTTTATGACACGTAAAAGGTACAAAGTCACTTCCGACAACAAAAACTACAAATCCATTTTTAGCCCTAGCTTTAAAAGCAAACAGCTTTGTCAGCACACTGTCAGGAGGAGTTTCGGGGGCCCCAAAATGGATAAATCCACCACTGATGGTCTGAGAAGCTTTTGTCTACCTAACTGGTTTGCAGCTACTTTGATGACATGTTACTTAATGTATGACTTAACTGTGAGTTAATGTTCATTAATTGAGGATACATTAAGTGTAAAGTAATCACATGAACTGATAATGCCTTCATCATTTATTAATATTGAGCCACACAGGGTTCATGACACATCGTGCATTATTTCATGCATTAAATCATGAGGAGTCATGCATTAGTTAAGACATGAGTTGTGTTCCCTTATTGTAATGTTTTACCATATATACTACCACAGACATAGTGCACTTCTCTGTTTTTTATTATATGACACAAAGACAAAATCATATAAGAACTGAATGGAGGAACAAATAATTCTCAGTGGTGATAGGGCGTATGCACTGTGCTCCATGGTGTCAAGGGTTTCTTTGCGTTACAAAACAGGTAAGGTTCCTGTTCTGTGTTCTTATCCTACGCTGGTGGTAGGAGGAATACAGCTGATTTGGCATTGGATGGAAGTACGGTACATGTGGGCCCAAATCTGGGTCCTCTGCCCTCTGTAGTTCCGGAATGTAATAGTCTGTTCTTAGGCCTGCAGGATGTGTACAGTCTCCAGGTTATCTTCACACTCATTAACTTTGTCCATCTCAACAGCTGTCAAAATAGTGAGTTGTTTCAAGAGTGTGTGCACAGTGCAAGCCACATTTGGCAAGTTGGTCTCAAATCTTATCTAAATTATATAAACTCATAACATAATGATATAAAAACATACTATAGACTCCACTCCATCTGTCCCAATTAAAGATTGGGGAAAAGATCTCAATATCCATACTGACAACAGCTTCTGGAAACAAATCCGTAAAAAAATACTTTCCATATGACTAACCACCCCAAAACACGACTCTTCCAATTCAAGGTTATTCACAAAGCACATTTCACACAACATAAAATGGTTAAAATGGGTTTTGCAAGCTCTGACACATTGCACCCACAACTGATGATTACCTCCACGCTTATGGGAATGTCCACCTATTCAAAACTTCTGGTCAGAAATCCCTACAAATCTATGCTCTATTCACTCATCACCGAAACTCCCTAACAGTCTTCTAGTCTCTTTAACTATTGCCAAGAAAGCAATTTTACTCAACTGGAAAAGCAGGAAAAAAATCTCTATAACTCGATGAATAAATCTGCTGATCGACTACATTTCTACAGAAAAGCTAATAGCAACAATAAAATACCAAATCCAACATTTCTCAGAAACCTGGTCCTTAGTTAATGCCATGGAGTACACTAAATTCACACAAAATACAATATCATACATGCATTCACATTGACCCATTACACCACACACATTACATTATACACCACATTCCCCCAACCAATTCAATTCCCTCTATACAGTCAACTATCACTGTTTGTTTTGTTTTTTTTCACCACCAATTTTCTGTTTGATTATTTGTTTTTTTGTTATTTTCTGAAATTATTTTTTATCTTTGGTTGCATATTTGGTTGATGTTTTCTGTCGTTTGACAAGCTCTTTCCAACTTCTTCTCTTTCTATTTATATGTCCATCCTAGTGTATATCAGCCAAACTGTTATCTATGTTGAGTGTATGTGCATGTGTTGTCTTCAGTGAGTGTGTCTGTGTGTGAATTACGTATAATACATGTCTGTTATTTCTGTTGGTTTGCTAGTTTTCGTATGGTATCAGTGTAACAGTGGGTTTTTTTTTTTGGGGGGGGGGGGCTGGTTATTCTGTTTTTAATATTAAAGAAAATTCTTGGATGTCATAATTGTTTTTCTGTCCCTCTGGAGACAATATTTGATTTCATGGCAATGAAATTACAATAATGCACCAAATTAAGTCACATGATGTAATGTTCCGCTCCCTTCCTGTTCGTTTTCCGTGTTTTCCTGTTTTCCCTCCGTGTCATGTTGGATCCCTTTGTCCGTGTTTTCCCCGCTGCTACGGACTAGGCGTTTCCTTCCCTGACTTGTTCGTCTGGTTTTCTTTATTTACTTCCGCCTTTCACTCCTCTCCCCCTCGTTGCATGCATTCCTCACCTGGTGTTTAGTAATCACTCCCGTTTGATTTCCACACCTGCGCCTTATTCAGGTTATCATTAACTGCACTATTTATACCTTCGGCTGGCTGCCAGTCGGCGCCAGTTCGTTAACTATCCTCACTCGGTGTTAATGTTTGTCGTTCATGGTCTTCTACGGTTCTGCTCGCTTGGTTGTGGGATACTATCCCCTTACAGCGTGTAGTTCGTTCGAAACTACGAATTGGTAGTTACCTCCCTTGTAATTCCTGTGTTGCATGCAGCTAACCTGTTTTCCCTCTAAACCTCCAGTTTACCCGGCTCCCTTTCATTCGTGGCAGTGTTCGTTCTCCCTGTGTTTGTTGAGTGTGTTGCGGTACCTCCACCTTCAGCTCACGTAGGATTCCGTGTGGCACACCTATCCTGGCTACCCTCCAGTTGTTCCTGTCCGGCCGAAGCCGCCTACAACGTCTTCGGTTACGGTTCCGGGAGCTCTGGAAACCAGCCAGATCCAACCAGACCTACCTAAGCTACGCCACACTACCCAGCTCTGCCATCCCTCACCACCTACCTACCTGTCCCGCTCTGCAACCCAGTGAGAACCTCCCGGTCCTTCCCGTGCCTACTCCCAAACTAATCCCCCTCTGTTTTGTTTTGTCCAGTACCGGTGTAGTCATCCCGGTCCAGTTCCAGTCCTGCCGTAGTGAGTCGCTCCCCTACCTTTCCAGTCCAGTTCCGGCTTGGAACTAGTCCGTTCCTGAAGCCGCCCCCAGAGTGGACCTCCCGTCCAGTTCCAGTCCAGTCCAGGCGTGAGTCGCGCACCTTCCCGTACAGTCCAGTTCCGGTTTGGAACAAGTCTGTTCCTGAACCCGTTGTCCAGAGTGGACCTCCCGGTCCAGTTCCAGTCCAGTCCAGGCGTGAGTCGCGCACCTTCCCGTACAGTCCAGTTCCGGTTTGGAACAAGCCTGTTCCGGAACCCGTTGTCCAGAGTGGACCTCCCGGTCCAGTTCCAGTCCAGTCCAGGTGTGAGTTGTGCACCTACCGATCCAGTCCAGTTCCGGCTTGGAACAATCCGTTCCAGACCCCGATTCCTGAGTGGACCTCCCGGTCCAGTTCCAGTCCAGTCCAGGTGTTACCTACACCTTAAGTCCAGTCCAGTTCCGGCTTGGAACCCGTTCCGGATCTTCCAATCCAGCTCCGGCTTGGAGCAGTCCGTTCCGGGCTTCCTGGCATTACCCTGTGTGATAACGTGTTTTGCCTTTCCTGTACAGTTTTGGGACTACCCCAACACTTAACTTATTAAAAACTCCTTTCTGTGAAATCTGTCTCCTGGTCGTTGCACTTGGGTTCGTCTCGTATCTGAGTCGTAACACATGACACCCAACATATTGTAACCAATCATGTTCTTCTTTTGGGTGGTTTTGACACTTCATTGACACCTTTGTGTCGGTGGCATTACAATAAAGTATATTTTTTAGCAGGCACCATCTTGGATCCTACCACTCCATATCTAGAACAGCTTCCATTTAAAAGCCGGCTATTTACTGAGGTAACTCTGGTTGGGTGCCTTGCTGAGTTGTACAGGGAGTGTCATGCATATGATTTCAGCTGGTTGTCTCCAAATTACTGGACTGGTTCCTTGCCTGCATGCTGTCATTACCTGCGGCATACTTATTTGATAGGGCTATGTTAACAGTATCAGAGTGCCGAAATGTGTTTGAGGTGGGAACCTACGCATGTTGAAGCACTGCTACACATTAGAAAGACGTTCTGAAATTGTAAAAATGAAACTACCCTTTCTCTCTTAATTAGGGAAACAGCTGAACAAACACTGAGCCAGGCAAGTAAATGATCAGTATGCATAAATTCTTTACATCACCTCATATTTCTTGTTACCTACTGTGTATGACTTTAGTATTGACCTGTGTCTACCTTGTAACAAGGTAGTTAATGAACTTCTCCATCCAAAGAACTTCTACGTGTCTGTACGCATGGTGACATGGTGACGTTTGCAAAACTGTAAACTGCTCCTTACATTTTGAAAAAAAAATAGACTCCCCCACCAGGGTCCAGAAGGAGGCCAGCCTGTCACTGACTCAGATCTAAACATTAAACATAATGGTAAAGTCCATCTGAATCAGAAAAGCATATTTTGAGACAGTATGTGCCTCAGTGTGCACATTGATGTTTATGAATATGCTTGCATCTCGGTAGAGGGTTTGAGAGAGGGGCTAGAGGAGTGTGGGAAAAGAACTGTGGGATCACTGTAGGTGTTATAAGAGGGACAAGTATTGGAGGAGGAAGACAGGAGCACTTCAATGGCAAAAAATGGATAATAGACTGCTTTCCACCAATGAAACATAAAAAGATGACAGTTAAGACAAAATGCAGGAAAAGAATGACCAAGATTTGTATACGTAACAGATACAATTGTTTATTTTAAAATACATTTCACAACTAATAATGTTAAAAGGAAAGCAGGTAATAGCTTTGCACCCTGTTGTCCAAATATTTCCACAATTTAAAACAGAATGTTTATGAAATTTCTTGCTGAAAAAATATACCTCTGATCAAATGATACTGCATAATCCAGTCAAGACTCAAACTATTGGTCAGAAGATACAATAACGTCTGTCCCATAGGCTTATATATTTTACATTTACAAGAGATTTGTCTTGCAAACTGAAACAAATAAATATGGAATATAACATATATAAAAATAATTGGATAACCTTGCTTCTAGTGTCCTGGACACCCTAGGGTAAATTCACTGAACATTGAGGAAGAAATAGTACCAGTACAAGAGAACATGTTTGAATCACATCGAAGTCACATTCAATACATTCGAGCCAATTACCATGAAATTAATTAATAAAGAATGAAACATAATTTAATTCGCATTTTATCATGGACAGTAAACTCATTTGCTAGTTATATTAATAGAATGTTCACTCACGAGTCACAAGCAAAACGTCAGATAGATAACTTGAATTATTTACACTTGAAGACTTACAAATATTTGATTTCATCAACACATAATTCACCGTAATAGCATAATCCACATCTATTTTCAACATAACTGTTGGATAGCTTACATTAGCATCACATAGTATCAGGATACATTCTTCATGCTAACCTCTTGCAGTCCATATGGAAAATGAAAAAAAAAAAAAAAACCCTTACAGAAGAAGTGTTAAGAAGTAGAAAGATTAAAATTTATAGCAACCTCTAACAAAAATGGTCACATTTCAGAAATATTCATAAATGAATACAAGCACATATCCTGTTATCTTCAGATCTATTCCACAAGCTTCTATGTGGCTTATCTAAGCTCACAGTGTTAAGTCTCTTCTTTTTTGGCCACACTCTGGCTTACAAGAATCTCAGGCCAAATTGATCATGTGCATAAACACATAACTTCCACAACTCAAAAATGACTATCACTATTATTTATTTTTTATCATGTTTTATTCCATCATCATTGTTGATGACATAAATGTTTAAATAAAAGCAATGATAACTTTAAAGCTGTTGATTTACATGAGAATACTTAGTTTTGTCTATGAAGTTAGCGAGACAGCCTAAAATGCGTACAATTATTTCTGAGAACGCTGTAGATATAAACTGCAGCAACATTGGATTCATTTTTTGATCATTCAACATTGCGATTGAATCTTTTGAAAAGTGAAATTCTCTCAATTTCATATGCTTTCCACAGCAAAAATCATGTATTAGAGTAAATAAACCTGATATTCTACTCATGCCCAGTGCAATAGTGAAGCTGTGTGATTTCTTTGCACAGTAAACAAAAAAAAGTGCTGTATAAAAATGACAACTTGCACAAGAATGCCTTTGTTTTTAGTTCCGCAGTCCTTTACAATTTTACACACAGAACAGAAAACACACACACACACACAAAAGGATGATGCCCATGGCATTGCCTAGCAACCTTAAAATCACAGCTAATCACATACTTAGGTGACATGACAGCAGCTATCTGTGTAAAGAAAAGACACAGGAGGGTTCCACACTGCCCATTGAAAGATAAATCGATAGGTATCCAGATAAAAACATCTGCAATTCTGAAATATATTTGGAAAAAATATTTCACGCAGGTCACTATAGCCATTAGCACAAAAAAAGGAACGTCCTAAGTTTTTTATATAATTGCACAATTCTGCTGGAGGGCAATACTGCGCTGGGATTCCCCCAAAAAATAATGAAAATTGTCAACATATCAGGACAATGATGAAACTGCCGGGGGATCCCCTGCGATTGAAGTTTTTCTCCCACCTTAATGCTGAATTAGCAAATACACATACACGTACATATGACATAAAATCAATTGTCTGAGGAGAAAAGGGGCAGGCAGAACAGGGGCACATTGGCCAGGCAGTCAGTGTTGATGGCGACCTGGATGTCGCTGAAGAGAGCTTGGCTCCTGTTGCCAGTGTCCCCTACAGTGCGCTTGAGCTCCCGCAGCCGACGCAGGATCACCTGCCTCTCCCGGCCCCTCACCATCCCCCGGAAGTACAGAACCGCAGAAAGGTGCTTCTTGCTGTAGAGGTACACAAAAGAAAGAGAACCGTCACTGAAGGGACTGCAAAGCTGAAGTTTGAGGAACAGAGAGTCAGGATCACAGAGGAAACCTGGTCATGAGAAACATACAGATGGCATGGCACTATATAATTAGATCTTTCCTGGGAAACAAGGACATTTCTGTTGTTTGGGTGAGGGATGTCTTCTTTTTTCCACTTAATTAGTTTCCATTTTCACACTCAATAAAGTGCATTAAACAGAGACTAAGGTTAGTTACTACAGCATTTATTTATCTCTGTACCACTCAAGTGAGGTTCGTGTGGGCAGAGACAAAGGTCAGTCCTGTCTTACTGCATCATGGTATCAGACCAGGCTGTTCATACACTGTAAATGCTAACATATGTCTTTACCTAAATATTTTTGCGTACTTCACTGATTTTTCATCAATCCTTTAGTATCACTCATTTTTGAATGCGTTTTTTGGGTTGAAAAAGTTGACCTACTCAGTGTAATCGAGTTGAATGAACCTAGGGAAAACAAGTGTGAGAGAAGTGACTTGTTTGGACTTGCACAGTTCCCTCCTCGTCGATCGGCGCCACTTCCTTTTCGGTCTGAAACATGCCTCGGAGATGTGGGTGTAGGTGGGCGTAGAAGCCATGACAGAGACGACTGCGGTGCTCCTGCTAGTCCCGGTTATGGCTCAAAGCAATGACTTCTGAATCTGACCAATAGTGAGTACAACTTGAAATGTGAAGTGGTAGTTTCTTTTTTTTAAGTTGGGCCAAAGCCGTATGAAGCAATATGTTAAATTCCATAGAAGCTAATTCCCAGAGCTTATGAGTTTGAGTTATTTCACTTTCACTTTCATTGAATGCATACAAAATGAAACAATTAAGTAATCATATAATGTGTTTTTAAGTTGTGTGATTGCAGAATATAAAAGTTGTGCATACTCACCATCTTAGCTATACTTTACTAAATAATTTTGAGGTAACGAGTTTTCAGTAAGACTAATTACATTTTATGGTGTACCTCCTTCAGAGTTCTTATAATGCCATATACAATCAAAGCAATTTATTTATTCATTAAGAAGCAGCATGGTAATTCAGCCATCTGGCCAACGTATTTCTATTGAGTCCCAATCCTCTCTGCTGTGAGAAGGGAGTACCTATCTATATAATCACTCTAGATGTTTATTTGCTCTCTTCAGATCTCAAAATGACAAACTCTACATGTATTCAACTCTCTCTTTTAATCCTATGGTTAAATTCCCTATTTTAAGCCTATGGTTCCCTTTAAATGTATTTCTGATGATTTATGCTGCTTAGTGGTATATAAGTGATGCAATCTTCCCACTTGAAAATGAGCCAAAAACAAAATGAGGGAAAGTACACTCCTTATAGTGGAGTTCCCAACATGCGTTTGGGAAAGCGCTGGGTAATTATAATGCTCCCCAACCCCCATTACTCTGGAGAGTGCAATCCAGTGAGATAATGGTGACGTAAATCCTTAACTTCAGCCTGCCCCTTCATTCCTCCCCTCCGCCTGCTCTGGCTTTGGGTTCTCTGGCATGACCTACACCACTCAGACACGCCCTCTGCTCATTCACAGCAGTCTTTTGTAAGCTGCTGATATTGAAGAAGGTTTCTGAGGTTATTTCACCGTATTATTTTAGAGTTGCATGTATCTGGCTAACTTGCTTATCCTGCTTTGTGTAATACCCCCTTGGATGATCTTGTAGAAGTTGTAGGCAGGTGCAGTAAGTTTGCTACCTGGCAATGGCACAGCAACAGACAGGCTTTCATAAAATAGGCACAGTAGTAATCATAGCCAGATCCTGAGGTGGTAACACATACTATGACACTCCTATTTCAAAACTTGCATACTACCTTAGCCCTGCTTCCAGTACTAGCAACTTTCAAATATTTTAAAGTGTGTTTAGGCTTGAGTATGTCTCTGAACTCCAGATTGTTGTCAGTTTATTTACGGTTCTAATTGCTCTGACTTAATAAAGATATCCTGCAAACCTCCTTGCTATTCTACGACAACATGTATAAAAATGGTGGCCTTATCTAGGGGCTTGAGTGAAGGAATAGTGTGGACTGTACCTGATGTCAGGATAGTCTTTCACCAGGGCCTGTAGGTTGTTCTTTATGTCTTTCTTGTTTTTCTGTCCAATTATGTTGCACAGGTGCTCTCCAACTGGCTGGAGCCAATCAGAGGTAGATTGCTAGAGGGGAGGAATAAAAGCAGTAATCCTGGCACTGCTTATAAAATAGTTTGTGATGGACCTTATATTCTATTCATATAATAATAATAATAATAATAATAATCATCATCAGGTTCAATATACACTGCCCGGGCAAAAAAAAAAAGTCGCACACTGTAATATTTTGTTGGACCGCCTTTAGCTTTGATTACAGTGCGCATTCGTCGTGGCATTGTTTCGACAGCCTTATGCAACATCACAACATTTATTTTTCCGTCCAGACTTGCATTAATCTTTGGCCGAGATCTTGTATTGACGACGGGAGAGTCGAACCACTCCGTGAAGTCTTCTCCAGCACATCCCAAAGACTTTCAATGGGGTTAAGGTCAGGACTCTGGTGGCCAATTCATGTGTGAAAATGATTCCTCATGCTCCCTGAACCACTCTTTCACAATTTGAGCCCGATGAATCTTGGCATTGTCGTCCTGGAATATGCCCATTGATGGAATAACCTGGTCATTCAGTACATTCAGGTACTCAGCTGACTTAATTTTATTGCTGCATAACGTTGCTGAGCCTAGACCTGACCAATTGAAGCAACCCCAGATCATAACACTGCCTCCAGAGGCTTGTACAGTGGGCACTATGCATGACTGATGCAACTGCGACTTTTTTTTTTTGGCCAGGCAGTGTATATTCCCTTTTGATGTGCATATGAGTGAATAGTCGAGTCATAATGTGTGTGCAAAACATGTGGAAGCTGGAAAGGTCGGTCTGATTCACTCACCAGATCCTCAAAGAGATCCTGCAGCTTTGCCCACTGCGCACTAATTTTGGCGGCTGCTTTCTCGTGTTTCCTGTTTTTGCAGGAGTAGTTGTTCTTCATCAGCTGAGAGATGTACTCCTTCACCATGTGGTAGTGCACCATGTTCACAAATTCCTGATAGAGAAAGAGAATTGGATAAGGGAGGGACCAAAAGTTACATACTCAAATTATGTTGTTTGTCCACTTTCATACACAGCTGTTGTTGGAACATGAACCAGTTAAATACTCAGGACTCTCCAGCAAGAGAGGCCTTTGTAGCCTGCTTCCAGCTCTAAAGGGTGTAAGAATGCATATAAACTCAGCACTACAGCTACAGCACTCTCATTATACACAAGAATGCAATGACAGGAAAATATATTTATTGGGAGACATGAACATCGATTGGCTTTCCACCAAGTGTCACATGAAATGCAAGTTACTGTCTATGGCTCAACCGTGCAACTTGACAGAAACGGTATCCCACCCGACACAAATTTTTACTAACAAGCATGGCATAACCTCTTCTACATGTTTAGACCTTGTCTTCACCAACTCTCTGGAACACTGTTCTAAAGCGGTTTCCCTAGCAGTAGGATTCAGCGATCACAATTTGGTTGCCCTGTCAAGGAAAACTAAAATCCCCAAAGGAGGTAACATGGTCATCCACAATAGATCCTACAAACACTTCAAGAAGGAATACTACTCCTATATGCCATATCAATGTTTAATCAATGGGGTTCATCCAACTGCATGGAAGGAAGCCAAAATTATTCCACTTCCGAAAGACAAAAACAATATTTTCAATGGTCCCAATAGTCGTCCTATAAGTATCTTACCATTATTAAGAAAAGTAATTGAAAAAATAGTATTCAAGCAAGTGATGGATTACTTTTCCGACAATAATCGACTTTCCAACTTTCAGCATGCATACAGGGAAGGCCATTCTACAAGCACCACACTTGCACATATGACCGATGACTGGCTAACAGGCATAGATAATAAGAAATTAGTGGGAGCAGTAATGTTGGATTTCAGTGCGGCATTCGACGTAATTGATCATACCTTGCTCGTTGATAAGCTACAGTGTTATGGTTTCACTTCCAATGCAATCTCATGGTTCAATCATTATCTCTCAGGGAGAAAACAGAGAGTCGTCTTTAATGGCAGCTATTCAAACTGGAATGCCATTGACTGTGGGGTTTCACAAGGCAGCTGTCTAGGGCCTTTGTTATACTCCATCTTCACTAATGATCTGCCGTTGTGTGTAAAAAATGTCAACACAGTTATGTATGCCGATGACACAACGCTGTACAGTGCCGCCACATCCGAGCAAGTGGTAACTCACACTCCAAGTTGTGTCCTATCAGACATTTACAAGTGGGTTGAGTGCAACAAGTTGGTTTTAAATATTTCCGAGACAAAGTCCATTGTGTTTGGATGAAGACGCATGTTGGCCAACAACCCTCAACTAAAATTGTCAATTGGCACCACAAATATTGAACAAGTAAACACAATAAAACTTCTGGGCATAACTATTGATAGCTCACTATCTTGGTCCAAACAGATAAACAATATTGTCATAAAAATGGGAAGAGGAATCAGTATGACTAGGAAGTGTTCTGCTTTCATCAGTCCCTCAATAATGAAATCAGTTATTCATTCTTTGGGTCTGTCTCACCTAGAATACTGCCCTGTAATCTGGTCATCAGCAACAAAATCTGATCTGAAAAAGTTGCAGGTTGCTCAGAATAAAGCGGCTCGTCTGGCGCTAGGCTGTTCATACAGGACAAGCATTAACTATATGCATGAACACCTGGTACGGCTGATGGTTGAACAGAACATGTCTTTGCTAATGCTACTGAGGAATGTCATTAGCACCAATAACCTGTCCAGCTTGGCTCACCAGTTACATTTGGCATGGTTACAGCACAAGAGGTGCAGCCTCTGGTCACATAATACTCCCAGCTCCAAGAACAAATTTTCTTAAACTTGCTGTTATATACAGGTCAATAGCACTATTTGCCCAAAGATATCATATCTACTGTTAAAAACAAAATAACTTTCAAAATGTATACCAAAAAATATCTTGCCAAATAACAGGATAAGCACATACCCCTACGTATGTACGTATGTTTGTTTGTTCGGTTGGTTTGTTATTTTGATATCCTTAAGTTCTTTCATTCATTTTTCTGTTTAGTTTGCCTGCTTTAGTATCACTTTATATCTGTAAAGTGTTTTTCTCTTTTTGATTTTATGTTAAGTCTGTTACTACTTCATCCTTAATTTTTCTCATTTGTGTATCTGTTTAACTTGCCTGATTGTGTCTTATACTTTTACTTCTTGATTGTTTTTATATCTTAATGTGTCTTGTACTTTCTTGCATGTCTGTATTGTATTTTCTATGTTCCGGACCCCAGAAAGACTAGAGGCACATCCATGTGCTTCTAATGGGGATCCTTAAATAAACATAAACATAATGCAGTTATTAGTTATACTTTTTCTGACAATTTTATCAATTTTATAGTTAAACATTTGGTTACAGATTTAATTCAAATACAATGCCAGAGATTTACCTGTTTCCTTACAAAAAGGATCTGAATGTTGACCGGAAAGTTAGAATTTACCAGACCGGATCATAAGCAGGAGAATAATATTTTTTACACTAGCTCCATGCATGTGTCCATGTTTTTGCTGAGACCGGGTGTTGGTCTTATGACACACTTGGGGGCAATCCCATGATTTCCTGTCAATAATCTGAGGTTGCCCCGCTAGGCCTGCAGTTACTAACATACTTCCTATGACTAATAGAAAAGGCATGCAGGCTAAGGGTAAAAATACAACTGAGTTTCCAGTAAGGAAAAGCCACTGTACAGTACTGAGTTAAATGCCTTTTTCACATTTTTAAATGGTTGATGAGTATAAAGCATGTTAACGGAAAGATTATGGAAACCTTTCATTTTGACAAGATGGAATTTCTGACTTCACTCTGAAGCAAACAACTTCCTGGGAAAAACTCAACACAACATTAGATGACACTGGAATTATAATTCAACTTCAAATAACCATTTTTCCACAGAGAGCATTTCTTCCCATGAGAGCTTTTCTACAGAACCTATTGAAATGTTCCTCAGTTCATGTTAATAAACAAAATTAATTCATTAAATTAATTAAAAACTAAGACATTCAATTATGCATTCCCCTCACTGAAGGATGAAGGAAAAGCTGTTTGGTGTTGAGTGGCTTTCTCACAGAGCTCTGCTTTGCGGATACTGCTAAATATATGAACGTGAACATTGACTCTATAAATGTACATTTTTGCAATTTAACCTAAAAGATACTGTTACTAAACATGTTAATATGTTTAAAAGGGTAACGGGGAGTAAACTAAATGCCAGCACTTCACTTCTGTTCAGCATTTGAGTAATATATCCATTATTTTGAAATTGTGCAGTACATTTACAATTATGTTAAAGGTACCTAAGGTGATTATATAAGAAGATAAATAAATTTGTTTCAACCAGGTAACCAAATTCAGATTTGCATGCACGCACCCACACGCACACACACACACGCACGCACACACGCACACATGCACACACGCACACATGCACACACACACCTACACACGCACACACACACACACACACACACACACAGAAACCAGTGACCGAATTTCTTATACCTTACCGACTTCGTTGTCAACATAGCAAAGACAATATCAAAGTGCCAGAAGGTGGAAGTCCTGAGCTATATATAGGAAACCGAAAACAGGTGAGAGGAATAATAACGTCCCGACGATGCCAAATCGAATAAAGACCGCAGAAACAATGGAGGCTGCCAATAACCATGACAGAGATGTGTGAGAGAATCAAAGAGAATCTATGCGATGTGCAACTACTTATGCTACTTCCAGATTCTTCATACCTATTCGGTTGACCAATCAGTACATAAATCTGAGGTTTGTATCTCTGATTTTCTGCTGTCTGTTTCCATAAGTAATCTGAAAGACAGGGTTTTGAGCATAAGAACTCCTCTCACTTGCCTGCACATATGGCTGTTTCATCCGCCTGCAGTGCTCGGACAGGTTCGCTGTGCTCTTCACAATCTGCTGAAAGTCCTCGTCTGTGGAAAGCCACTTCCTCGTCATCATTCTTCTGAGGAAGGGCTGAGGTCAAAAACACACCCTTTTAATCTAACATAGAAGGTCACACTCCTCAATCAATGGAATGTCCTGATTCAATATCATATAACTTAACATCTAATGAGGCAGACGCCATGCACCTTGTGTCATAATTCTTCTCAATATTTGTTCTGAAATTTTTATGTATTCTATATCTGATCCTATAATAAACTATAAAAGACACATATTTTATTCTACAATTTAGTAAATTATTGCAAATTTTTGTTTTGTATTTTAATGCAGGTTGCAATTTCCATAAAATACACCAGATTCATTTTGAACAATAATTACACTTTGATACAAAACTGTAGTACCACACAGATATTCACATTCACAGTTTCAATGAGTGAACAATATGATTCCAATATAGCCCATTTAGAGAAATAAATGAAGGGAGATTTGTATTATTTCATTGTGTATCTGTATTTTTTGGTATTACGTATTGAAACCATATGTCTAAAATCAAGTGTATCTTTGTGGCATTTTGTTGCTGTAAAAGCCGTCTTGCTTTGCAAAGGTGCCTATGTCTTGATCTTTGTTAAATGGTCATTCTAATTGGCTGTTCTGTATGCCCAAGGGTAATCTATGTCTGTGGGTTGGAGAGAGACCTCACTTCCCATTCTGCAGCTGTATTCTGTCTGAACATATGGGCATCAGGGTACATGAGTATGTAAGAGGGAGAGTAGCCCCTCATGTTCACAGAGCCTTAATAAATAACCAGTACTATACAAGAAGAAGAAGAAGAAGAAGAAGAAGCCTTTACCCATGATGAAGTCACTCTGATTCTGTAAGCTAGCTAATCATAAGAATTATGTTGACTCAACAAGTAATATTTTTTAATTTCTACTCAAATCTTTAGCAAATTGTTGCTTCAATATTTTTGTATAAAAAATTTAAAAAAAGATTTCACGTTTTTTATTGTTCAACTTTGTAAATCCAGGACACACCACAGCAGATCTTGAGTTTGTTACAACATACAGTACATGTAGCTAACAAACTCGACAGGAAGTAGGTGGGAACTGAACCCGCTTCTCCTGGGAGAGAGGCGGCGGCGCTAACTGCTGCACTAAAGACAAATTCACCGTCAGTGGAGCGGCAAGCCAGTGTACTGGGTTGATCCCTACTCCCACTATTCGCCGCTGAATCAAAGCAGGAATTGAACTCGGACCTTGATTAATTCACTTTTAGTTCAATGGTTAGTGCTGCTGCCTGTTACCTAGGTAGACCTGGGTTCAATTGCTGCATGCTCCCTGCAGGATTCATTAGCTGGATGTATATTGCAACAAACTCAATATCTGCTGTAGTGTGTTATGGAGCTACAAAGTTGACCAAATAAAAATAAAAAAAGTGAAATTCTCTGAAATTACTGCTTTTTTCTTCATTTCTGGGAAAAGGGTAATTCAACAATTTACACAAGATTTGAATACAAATCTAAACTTTTTCAACTAACAGGTCAGGAGATCATTGGACAATTTGAAAATGGAAAATTTTACCTGATGGTAGCAATACAAGAAAATCAATAAGTTATTCCTCTTGAGAGGATAAATGTGCACTGCACATTTCATGGCAATCCAGTCATTACATTTTGAGATGTATGTTTGGCCTGATGGTGGCGCTAGAGGAAAGTTCATGGGGACACTAAAATCAATAGATTTCTTGGCATTTCATGGCAATCTGGCCATAACTTTTCCAGATCTGTAATTCCACCACTGATGGTCTGAGAAGCTTTTGTCTACCTAACTGGTTTGCAGCCACTTTGATGACATGTTACTTAATGTATGACTTAACTGTGAGTTAATGTTCATTAACTGATGATACATTAAGTGTAAAGTAATCACATGAACAAATAATGCCTTGATAATTTATTAATATTGAGCCACACGGAGTTCATGATACATCATGCATTATTTCATGCATTAATTCATGATGAAATCACGATGAGTCATGCATTAGTTAAGGAATGAGGTGTGTTCCCTTATTATAAAGTGTTACCACAAATGTTGTTTTCCCGAGATGCTACCACTCTACCAGCTCTCCCACTTTATAGTTTTTTGGCATTAGCCTAGTTGTTCTATTTTTAATAACAACAAGGAAGGAACTGATACAGTTGTAGGTGTGGTCTCCGTGTGATAATTCATAAACTGGAATTTACAAACTGCCCAGGAGACTAGTGAAAGTGGCATGACTTCCGAGAAATCAGGTGGAATTCTCTGTCTGCTCTGCAGGTCTAGACAATTCTACACATGAATAATCTGCTGTTTAAAAACATAGTTTGTGTCTATTTGTCCGTTGCTTGTAAATATGACCTCTAATGCGCCTTTTGGAATAGGAGGTTCACATGCAGCCGAATTAGAAATGTGACAATCTCTCACAATAACGATTCATATCTTAAGGATGAATTCTGAAGTTACATTGAATTTAACCAGAGACGTAATGCTGCAGAATTATTAAAAACCTCAAAACATCACAGGCTCTCTTAAATTTAGCTTTCATTGATTTAGAGCTGCCCAATAATAGCAAAACATTACATTACAATCATTTGGCAGACGCTTTTATCCAAAGCGATGCACAATAAGTGCACAATGAAGGGAGATTTGTATTATTTGTATTATTTCATTGTGTATCTGTATTTTTTGTTATTACGTATTGAAACCATATGTCTAAAATCAAGTGTATCTTTATGGCATTTTGTTGCTGTAAAAGCCGTCTTGCTTTGCAAAGGTGCCTATGTCTTGATCTTTGTTAAATGGTCATTCTAATTGGCTGTTCTGTATGCCCAAGGGTAATCTATGTCTGTGGGTTGGAGAGAGACCTCAATTCCCATTCTGCAGCTGTATTCTGTCTGAACATATGGGCATCAGGGTACATGAGTATGTAAGAGGGAGAGTAGCCCCTCATGTTCACAGAGCCTTAATAAATAACCAGTACTATACAAGAAGAAGAAGAAGAAGAAGAAGCCTTTACCCATGATGAAGTCACTCTGATTCTGTAAGCTAGCTAATCATAAGAATTATGTTGACTCAACAAGTAATATTTTTTAATTTCTACTCAAATCTTTAGCAAATTGTTGCTTCAATATTTTTGTATAAAAAATTTAAAGAAAGATTTCATGTTTTTTATTGGTCAACTTTGTAAATCCAGGACACACCACAGCAGATCTTGAGTTTGTTACAACATACAGTACATGTAGCTAACAAACTCGACAGGAAGTAGGTGGGAACTGAACCCGCTTCTCCTGGGAGAGAGGCGGCGGTGCTAACTGCTGCACTAAAGACAAATTCACCGTCAGTGGAGCGGCAAGCCAGTGTACTGGGTTGATCCCTACTCCCACTATTCGCCGCTGAATCAAAGCAGGAATTGAACTCGGACCTTGATTAATTCACTTTTAGTTCAATGGTTAGTGCTGCTGTCTGTTACCTAGGTAGACCTGAGTTCAATTGCTGCATGCTCCCTGCAGGATTCATTAGCTGGATGTATATTGCAACAAACTCAATATCTGCTGTAGTGTGTTATGGAGCTACAAAGTTGACCAAATAAAAATAAAAAAAGTTAAATTCTCTGAAATTACTGCTTTTTTCTTCATTTCTGGGAAAAGGGTAATTCAACAATTTACACAAGATTTGAATACAAATCTAAATTTTTTCAACTAACAGGTCAGGAGATCATTGGACAATTTCAAAATGGAAAATTTTACCTGATGGTAGCAATACAAGAAAATCAATAAGTTATTCCTCTTGAGAGGAAAAATGTGCACTGCACATTTCATGGCAATCCAGTCATTACATTTTGAGATGTATGTTTGGCCTGATGGTGGCGCTAGAGGAAAGTTCATGGGGACACTAAAATCAATAGATTTCTTGGCATTTCATGGCAATCTGGCCATAACTTTTCCAGATCTGTAAATCCACCACTGATGGTCTGAGAAGCTTTTGTCTACCTAACTGGTTTGCAGCTACTTTGATGACATGTTACTTAATGTATGACTTAACTGTGAGTTAATGTTCATTAACTGATGATACATTAAATGTAAAGTAATCACATGAACTAATAATGCCTTCATCATTTATTAATATTGAGCCACACGGAGTTCATGACACATCGTGCATTATTTCATGCATTAAATCATGATGAGTCATGCATTAGTTAAGGAATGTGGTGTGTTCCCTTATTGTAAAGTGTTACCACAAATGTTGTTTTCCCGAGATGCTACCACTCTACCAGCTCTCCCACTTTATCATTTTTTGGCATTAGCCTAGTTGTTCTTTTTTTAATAACAACAAGGAACTGATACAGTTGTAGGTAGTGTTGCACGGTACACCGAAACTTCGGTACTTTTTCGATACTTAAAAAAAAAAACGGTTCGGTATTAGAATTTTCCGATGTTCGGTACTTTAAAAAATTTTTTTATATTATTCTTTTTTTTAATATAATCTTTTTTTTCTTTTTCTTTTATGTAGCTGCAATATTTCCCTTACCGCAGAATGCTGGAATGATCAAAATAGCATCTGGAAAAACCCTTGCCAAAACAGCTTCGGTTTCCCGTTAGGCCTAATTCAATTTTCAATGGCAGCGCTGATATTATGAGGGTGTAATTATAGTTTCCGCCTCTACGCAAAATGGCGCACTTTCGTCCGTTTCGCTATCTGACCAGAACTCTTACATTTTAGTGTAGAGTAAAAGCTAATACTGCAGAGGCAGGAGTTTGATTCTGCCTGTTTTTAAGGACTGATTATGGATCAGCACTATGGAGGAGTCTCAAAAGCAGCTCTACAGTGCTGCAAAGATAGCTGATCCAGAAACAGTCCTTAAAAACCGGTAGAAACAAACTCCTTGTCCTGGGTTTAAGTTGTATAGTTCTGAATATCATTTGTGAAGCTAAGGGGGGTTTATTGTATATAAGTTCTGTTTTAAGTTTATTTATATTATAAATAACTAATATTTATTTACCATACGACTTTGTGAGCAAATGTTATTTTAGCTCAGAATGGAGAAATGTCCCACTTTGTTACCAACACCCTCCCCATGTGTGCCACGACTCTCTGTACCCCCGACCTGCGCGATGATACTACCTCGGCCCCGCATGCGCGTTTGATGACACCGTGTACGCGCAACAACACTGGTAGTTTCGAGGGGCCTACCACCCGGCCTGAAAAAAAATCTAGGGGAAACACTGTACTGTATGTGACTATTCTGAAATAAATGTATTCTGTAGCAAATTTCTGAATGATACAGCTTCTTCTTCAGTTCGAACTTAAAACCATGGATGTGCAGGGAATATTTATTTAGATATTGACATTTAAATAAAACTAGTAGAAACGAGGAGGAAATTGCCTCTGAAGGGCCAAAGTAAATAGGGTTAAGGTCATTTCAGTAGAGGTACCGAGTATCGAATCAGTATCGTTTCAGTTTCAAGTACCGTTTCAGTATCGAGTATCATGATACTAAACCTGGTATCGGTATCGAAGTCAAAATTTTGGTATCGTGACAACACTAGTTGTAGGTGTGGTCTCCGTGTGATAATTCATAAACTGGAATTTACAAACTGCTCAGGGGACTAGTGAAAGTGGCATGACTTCCGAGAAATCAGGTGGAATTCTCTGTCTGCTCTGCAGGTCTAGACAATTCTACACATGAATGATCTGCTGTTTAAAAACATAGTTTGTACCAACTTTGTGTTGATGTAAATAATCTGATATAGCCTACAGCTTGCAGTGCAGTCTCTCACTCTTACTGTCTATTTGTCCGTTGCTTGTAAATATGACCTCTAATGGAATTGGCCCTATATGCTGTAGTATACGGTGGAGTAGTCTGAAAAAGTGCGTCTTCAGACCACAACGGGAGTTCATTCCACTTCTGGGGACCTAGGAGGGGGGGAAGTGCAAGTCTCCCTGCAGCAGCAGAGCGAAGCGGTCGAGCAGGACCGTAGTGCTGGATTAAGTCCTGTAGGTAGGAGGGGCCTGACCTTTTGGCTGCAGTGTAGGCCAGGGTCAGAACTTTGGACCTGGTCCTGGCCGCGACCGGCAGCCAGTGGAGTGACCTCAGCAGGGGGGAGAAGTTAGGGAGGTATACTGTTGTCATTGATCCAATCACATTGATTGAACAATGATTACACATATATGCAGCACACAGATATTCTCTGCATATAACAAAGGGAAGTGAACACTATACTTGCTTATATAGTGCATTTTGCTGTGTCGAGGATCGTCTAGGCTACGCTCGGATTCAGATAAGCGTATCCTTTTTCATTGCGTTCAGCTGTTGTTAGTTAATTGAACAGATTGGAGTCCCTCGGTAGCTTAGTTTATTTTGAATTGTTTGCAGTTAGTCCGTAGCTTGCTGGCTGTGATTGGGCCAGCTACCTGTCTTTTGTGTTGCTAATTAGAACGAGTTGGAACCAGTTTCACATGTGTGTATTTTTAAGCGTGTTTGCAGCTCATTACCTCGGAGTGCATTTTGCTGTGTCGAGGATCGTCTAGGCTATGCTCGGATTCAGATAAGCGTATCTTTTTTCACTGCTTTCAGCTGTTGTTAGTTAATTGAACCAATTGGAGTCACTCGGTAGCTTAGTTTATTTTGAATTGTGGTGGAACGAACTCCCCACTCTGCTGCGCTCAGCTGAAACACTGTCTGTTTTTCGTCGTGGTCTGAAAACGCACTTTTTCAGACACTTTTTGCTTGTTTTCTATTTAACTTGTGTTTTTTGTTATTTTTGTTCAGAATGTATAGCTGACTGTGTGTACTACTCATGTTTATTACTAGGGATAGCTCCTACGCTGTGAGAAAGTTGTGCTTTGTCGGATTTGCACTTATTGTACGTCGCTTTGGATAAAAGCGTCTGCCAAATGATTGTAATGTGTATATAGGTCATTTGCAGAAATAAAATCAAGAGACAATGTGTCAGTCTTAGGAGGAAATCATTCTGTTCTTCCAGGAGGATGGTCAGTGACAATAAGTAGCATCAGACAATCAGTAAATGTTCCACTCACTCTGATCTCAGTTTTAAACTGCTCCAGCAGGGAATGGCCAAGTCTGTCAACCACAGCCTTCATTTCCTTCTGCAAGCCCTCAACCTGCAGCGGACTGCTCTCTATGTAGGCTTCCATCTGCTCCCTGGGGGACCAAAAAAATGCGGAAGTAGATAGCTGTGGGTTGAACTTCTCTTTCAGTTAAACAACTGCCAGTTTCACCTGATTAAGTCGGTAGCCTGCCAGGCTTTTAATAGAAAGATGTGACGGGTGTTGTCACAATGTGATGACTCCAGGTACTTATAAATTCCACAAGCTGCTCTGGTGCCTAGTGAAAGCAATGTGACTTCTGAGACATCAAGTGGATTCTCTGTTCTGCAAGTCTATACAATGTGGACAGTGCAGTTTGATTGTCTTCACAATGGAAACATGCCACTGGTCTTCAATTGAATGACCTGCGTGTGCAACCTTTTCATACTGTATATACAGTAGCTTGTGCCGTATCCATTTAATTGTATACATTGAGTGAAAGACCCACCTCAGGATAGTGAAGCTGTTGATGTAAGTGATCTGATATTCAGCTTTTAGCGATACATCTGTCAACGTGTCACTCCACGGACTGAACTCCCTCTCAAAGCTGTAAGATGGAGAGAGAGAGAGAGAGAGAGAGAGACAGAGGGAGAGATATTTGCTATTGTAAGGCATACAGTCAAATATGTAGTATAAAGAGATATATACCGCTCCATCTTATACCTTTCTCTTTTATCATCATACTGTTAGCACTGGAACTCATTCTTACCATTTGAGGAAAGGATCAGGGTATAAGACACATTGGAGAACTGTACAGAATTACATCACAGTACTACTACATACCCAGAATTCAGTGAATTAATTAAATGTATTTAATAGGCATAGTATGTTTATAATGAATGGAAGATTAATTGATTTATTTATTTAGCCTGTCGTCAGCTGCAAGTCGCCGTGACAGTAGTTCCTCAGTACATTGACCCCATAGATATCTGCCCTAAATGATTTGCTTGTCTAGGACTTTCTGTTTCACTATGTTTCACTGAAAAACATCAAAGTCAATCAGATTGTTCTTTGATGTCTCTTGTGCCTGGAAGTTTTTATTGTGTCTATTGTACTGCAACACTATTATTTAAAGCCGTACAAGTGGTAGTCATAAGAGATATACTATGCAATTGCTTTTGAAAGGATACAGTGCAGACTGTCTGCTTTAATTTGAGGGTATTTCCATTCATATAGGATGAACCGTTTAGAAATTCTAGAACCTTTTGTACATAGTCCCCCCCCCCCCCATTTTCGGGCATCAAAAAATATTGGACTGTTTAACATAATGTAGAATAAAGTGGTTGCATATCCTTTGCATACCATGACTTCCTGATGTCTGTGACCCAACAACATCAAAGGACTCTTGATATTTTATTTTCTGGTACTCTTACAAGTGATACTATAACTTCTCTTCATTTAAATTGATCTCAATGGGAATTGGGGGATCGGACTAGATTTAGCTGTAAATTACGCTGGAACAGTATGGAATACATGGTTGGCAAAATGGCTGTAAGTCATCAAGGGTCTGAGGTATCAAATGAGCCTCAAACCATCACTCTGCTCCCAGATATGCAGTAGATATGGATGGATCACTTGATGGGTTGTTTATCCTGACAGATTTTCCTATTGAAATCAATGGAAAAATAAGTCAGGAGAAGAAACCCTTCAAGTTATCCACCCATATCAACTGCATATCTGGCAGCAGAGTGATGGTTTAAGGCTTGTTAGATACTTCAGGCCCTGTAATTTAGTGTAATTTACAGCTAAATCTAGTCCCACCCCCAAATTCCCATTAGAGATCCATTCAAATGCAGAGAGGTTATAGCATCGCTTGTAGGAGTACCAGAAAATAAGATATCAAGAGTCTTAGGATATTGTTGGGTCACAGACATCAGGAAGACATGGCATGCAAAGGATATGCAACCAAATATTAAAAATTATTATTTTATTCTACATTATGTTAAACTGTCCAATATATTTTGATGCCCAAAAATGGGGGGGACTATGTACAATTTCTAAACAGTTCATCTGATATGGATGAAAATACCCTCAAATTAAAGCTGACAGTCTGCACTTCAACCTCATTGTCATTATATCCTTTCAAACTCAAAGTGCTAGAGTACAGAACCAAAATAACAAAAAAATGTGTCACTGTCCAATGTATTATAAAAGTAAGTACACCCTGTGGTGGAAATCCTTGTCCCTCAGACCAATTAGAACAGACTTTCACTATAGGCAGCGATAAGTTTGTCAGAGTTGAGTTTATTCAGCTGAAGAGAGAACACCCAAACAACACACAAAGTGGTGCTATAGGAGAACTCTACCCCATAGTTGGGTAGCACAAGCTTTTATGCAGATTCGGCTCAATTATCTTATCATCAACATTACCATACAAGGTAAAGCAGTTAGCGTCAGACACTTAAAGGTGACACAAACAACTTCTGTGGTAAACAGGTATTCCACAGGTAAACAGGTGATGCCATCATGACTCTATATAAAAGGATATCAAAAGACTCCTGATATCTTATTTCCAGGTACTCTTAGAAGCGATACTATAACCTCTGCATTTGAATGGATCTCTATGGGAATTGGGAGTTGTTTGAGAGAATGGCAAGAATGTGCAAGGCCGTTATCAAGGCAAAGGGTGGCTACTTTGAAGAATCTAAAATATATTACTTTTTTTTATTTGTTTAACACTTTTTTCGTCTTTGCATAATTTAATTTGTGTTATCTCATATTTTTGATGTCTTTACTATTCCGAAATGTGGAAAACGGAAAAAATAACGGAAAAAAACCTTCTATGAGTAGGTGTGTCCAAACTTTTGACTGGTACTGTATATCACATTTCATTATATATAAAATATATTTCACTATTATTATATTATTACATTATTATAAAGTGCAGACTGTCAATCCGAAAAGTAATGGGCTGTTTCTTGGCCAGCTGTGTGTCTTTGGATCATTAGTTAATGTAGAAGAAAGCTAACAAAAGGTCTAGAGTTGTTTCTAGGTTCATTTGGAGTCTGCATTTGCATTTGCTGCTGACTCAACATGAGGACCAAATAAATGTCAATGTCAGTAAAGTAGGCCATCCTGAGGCTGAAAAATCATAATAAATTGACCAGAGACATAGCCAAAGCATTGGATGTATCAAAATCAACAGTCTGATACTTTTTCAAGAAGCAAGATTGGCTCATTGGTGAACTCAACAATAACAAACAACTTGGTGTACCATGGAAGACCACTGTGGATGACCAAAGAATACTTTCATTTGTGAAGAAAAACACATTCTCAACTGTCCAATGGTTAAAGAACATTTTCCAGGATGTAGATATAGACGTGTCAAAGTTAAGACCACAACAAAGAGGCCACAACACCAGCAAAACCTCAGAGATGCAAACGACTAGTAAGCCCGAAGAACAGAACGACCAGGTTAGAGTTTGCTTTAAAAAACAAAGTACATTAGAAACACTGTTGAGTTTTGGGACAAAGTCTTATGAACAGATGAGACAAGTATTAACCTCTGTCAAAGTGATGGAAAGAGGAAAGTGTGGAGAAAGGAAGGAACTGCTCATGATCCAATAGGACCCGCCCCCCAATCTGCCATTGTGTTAAAATATGTTTGAGCACAAAAATAGGTAAGAACTTAAACACTTCAAATAAGCTTATTTAATGTTGCCTGAAAAAAAAGCCGGCATACAAAGGGGGGGCGGCCAGGAGTGAAGTTGGGAACCTGTGTTCTAGCCATTGTGCTGGTGCATGACTTTACCGTTGTGGAAATCCGGTCAGCTCCGTAGAACAGGTACTCACAACTCTCTTCTCCAGGTTTGTGTCAATTCTACCTGAATTTACTATAAAACTCTTGATTACCTATGAGACAAGAAACCACAGTTTTGGCACTTTCAGATATTTGTACATTGATAAAAGTCTATTGGACTTAAAAATAAAGTTATTTGTTCCCCTCTATAGGCTTAAATGAGAAATAGACACATTCGCTGAATGAAATGGGTACCGTCATGATATCCATGTGCATTTCAGAATGATAGAAGTCTTCTTCTAATTCAGGGTTCTTTCTCTCTCTCCACATTTCATCAGATTGCAGATAAATTGCTTTCTCCAGATAGGTTCTCAAGTCATCCTGAATAGAACATGGCAGCAACAGGTTAAATCCATTCCCAGGTGCTTGACAACAGACAGAACAAGTAGTCAGAGGCTAAACTTTTACATATTTCATTTCAGATTTGCCCTGGTATTGAAAAAGTCATTTGTCTTCATTTGCAGATTTCATATCCAGAACTCCCCAAATGCCTCCCATGTTCCATACACCAGGGCTTGTGTGCCTCACCTGTACGCGATCACAGTAGGTTTTTTTAATCTGGTCCAGGAAACCATCCTCAAAAGAGAAGGCCTTGTCATCTTCTCTCATGTCTGGCTGCAGGGTTGGACTGCCCATGATCCTCTCACTGTGGACCAAAGGAAGCCATTTAACCACCGCTTTCCATTTGCTGCAATTTCATTCCATTTGGTGGAATTTACGTTTTGAGCATATGACCTTGGCTATCAGATTACATGGTATGTCAGACCTGCCAGACCGTGATGTTGTCCGTGCCTGTGTCATGGCTCTGTGTTAAAACGATCTACGTAAATGAGTGAAAATGTAATTAAACTTGGTGCACACAAGGTGCATCCGTGCCGTGATTGACAAAGGAACATTTATGATGTTCCTCTTAGAGGGAGCTTCTTTGAAAGGACTTACCTCTCATAGCGGTTGATGATCCAGTCCAGTACAGCGTAGCAGTCTTTTGAATCCAAATTCTGCTGCATGATTTTTTTTAGGTGCTGGCCAATGGCACGGTGGTAGCAGCCCACATAGGTGGGGAAGACATTGAAACTGGGAGGGTAGGAGCCCTGCAGTTCATTTTTCACATTCTCCAGGTCTTCCACAATGGCTTTGCCTAGTAAGCCCAAATGAACAGCCAGCCATGAGCCGCTTTGCTCCCTGCTATCCAGGTGCACACTCCCAATTTTTGCCTGCACCCCCTCCTGTACTGCAGTCCTCCAGATGTCCCTCCAACCCTTAATCATGCTGTCAGGGTCCCGCTCCCTCTTCTCCTCTTCCTGGATGATTCTGGCCACGTGCACCAGCAGTTCCTTGTTTCGGGATGGCAGCTTGTTGGAGTCCCTCACAATGTCCTTCACCTTTTCTCGCAGGTTGCTATAGAGGAGGTCCAGATCTTTCTCCTTCTTAACCAGTTCCATGGGGGACGGATCCTCACCGCCCCCCTCTCGGTCCCTCCTCGACTCCTCCCGCAGAGAGAGCAGGTTCAGATGAGCCTCCTCCAGCACCTCCATCTCAATCAGGGTGTTTATCTGCATTACTGAGAGAGAACAGCTGAGAGTCACCCAAGGCTTTCCTCTGAATGTGGCCAGTGTTATACTGGGAGCATACATTCTTTCTGTCCTGTGACTTCCATTAGGCTATTTACTAGACACCCCACAGCAGATATCTATCTCTGCTGAGCTGTTGCTAAAACAATACAGCATTTACAGCTCAGGAAGGGATGCTTTGTATTCACAAAGATCCATAAAAGGATACTTATTTTATCTGCCTGAATGGTCCGTGTGTGTGTGTGAGGCAGACCCACCTGACAGTGGTGTGAAGGGGATCTCTGGGAGGCTGTATGCCTCCCCCACCTCCACCTTCACCTTCACGCTCTCCAGTTTCTCCTCACTCTGTGTCTCATTGACAGGCAGCAGCTGGTCCTGTTTGGTAGGCTTATCCTTCTTGTTCCCAAGGCGTAAACTGCGCCTGATGGCGGCCCCCTTCTT
This sequence comes from Synaphobranchus kaupii, assembly GCA_029718625.1. Taxonomy (NCBI): domain Eukaryota; kingdom Metazoa; phylum Chordata; class Actinopteri; order Anguilliformes; family Synaphobranchidae; genus Synaphobranchus; species Synaphobranchus kaupii. The sequence continues at coordinate 17,539,168 of CM056390.1, forward strand.
CAGAAAACGGTCTCCCATTATGGCTGAGGCATCTTTGAGTATATCAGTAAAGCCATCCAAGTTGCACAGGAGAGCCAATGAGAAGTATCCAAAACAAAGAATATTTAACTTGTATAAAACAGGTAGCTAGTTACATAGTAATCTCAACAAAAAAGATTTTCATCGTACAAAAATCATCGTACAAGTCGCATCCCATTCAAACTCTATAAGTCATAAAAACTTGCAAAATCTAGGCCTGTCTTGGCCTAAACAAGCTCTATTCCAAAGCAATGCTACACAATTATTTCATGAAACTTGGCCCTGTATTTTTTTCATCTTACCATCTGAAGAGAATGTGGTCAATGTAAATCGATTTCAAGCAAAATATTACAGATTGTCCATAACCACATATAACATAGCCACATCAGCATTGCTTTTGATAAGTTAGTTTACACACCTCCTTCGTTTGCCATATAGGAGCAGTTAGCTAGTGCAGACGTCAATGCAACTGAGTTACATTAGAACTAGGATTAGAACTTGGTGCAACAGAATTAATAGATAAACCTTGATTTAATCCAGTTTAAGAATTAAACCTTGTTGGTGCAACCCACCCTAAAGGGGTGAGCATCTGTCGTCATTGTGATTATTTCTGTTGGAAACTCTAAAAACTGCCAAGCTCTCAGAGCTGTAGGCCTATAGGCTTGGGGTATGCCCCGCCAACTTGTAACTTGGCGGATGGCATACCTGCCATCCCCATAATAGCACAACCATTATGCAGAGCATGTAGTGTATTGGAATAGGTACAGACAGGCCTGAAATGAAACAACAGCACTTATGTTGTACAACCTACCTGATTTCGTTCTAGAGAGATTTGCAGCTTTCTGGCCCTGTGGTGTGCCATCAGCACAATCCCCCTCCTTCTTGAAGAACCCACCTATCGCCCTTGCTGATGCTGATATTGGAGATCCAGTGCTCAGACCTGAAATTAACAAAACCACAGCATGAGGAAACTTTGCAAACGCACGTATCTTAACCAATGTTGTAAGAGAGCAGACACATGTGACTAAGAGAAAATCTGTGGTCTGGGTAACTCCCTCTACTCTCTAAAGGCAGACAAGAGAGAGGGAAGTGGATTGAAAGCCCCCAGCCACACAACTTAAAATGTCTTCCTACGGTATGTGTGTGCACTTTGGAAATGTGTATTTCTTTTGCATTCTGAGTTCTAGGTTTTCAAAATACACACATTCAGAAACATTTATAATCACGTACATTATTGTACCTCAAGTGGAGCAAGATGCAAGAGTCTCAAATCACTCATTTAGAGATCTGTTCAGTGGTGTTCAAAATAGAAATATGAGAAGGAAAGAGTATGCTGAAAACACATTTTTGTATCACACAGTATTCAGTAAAGATAGTCCCCTTCAAACTACCTCAGCACGTAAGAGAAAGCAGTCATTGTAATTGCCCACGGCACAACAATGAAACAGTGTTGCCTCTTACCCTAGACGGTCATTGCTAGTGTCCTGTGGCTCACTGTGACCTTGGGAGGCAACTGAGTGATTAACTGAGTGAATAGACAGATTTCATTACAGGTGTTTGGTAAGAAAGTTCTGAAAGGGAAACTTACTTGGGGAAGCAGGTGCCAGTTTCCCTGTTTCGGGGATATTTACTTCCATTCCAGGATCTGGGCCAAGTTTTTCCTTTGACCCCCAGATGTTTGAAGCCAGGGAGCCTTTCTCTCCCACTCTCCTTATGCTTTCCCTGAAGGATTTCATCACCCCGAGTTTCTTCTCCTTTTTCACTGGGCTGTCCGGCTGTGCGTTCCCATTCTCCATTTTCTCAAGACTGGGAGTGGTCCCCTCCCCCTCTGGTACCTTAGTCTCACCCTCCTTGATATCGCCTTGTCCTTTCTCTGCCATTTAGACTCTGCCTGGTTTCAAATTGTGAGAGCAGAGAGCAACAACAAAAAGCTGGTGAGAAACACTGTAATGAAAGGCCGAGCAATGCAAGGAAAATGCATCTCCTGCCTGATTGCTCTTGCAAATGTCAGCAGAAAGTTTTATTTACTGAAAACATGGCATTTGCTCTGGGAGGCTCGTGGAAGGGTGTGTCTTTATAGCACCGATACCACCATCAATGCTTGATTTCTTTACTCTCTACCTGTGGGCCTCACTACTAAAAGAAACGAAAAGTAACTTTTTAGATCCAATAAATATGCAAAAAAGGGTAATGATCTCAAAAGACATCTGGTGGAAGACCACACGGTGACAACCACAGGTCTTGAAATGCAGAAGTGGTTCAACATGTACGTGCACACATGCATACACGCAAACACACACACACAAACACACACGTTTACATGCACACACAAATGCACTCTGGCTGCGGTCATTGGGCACACCTATAAAATAAATATTATCTTAACTTGAATGAAAAAATATGACTTTGTGATGTTGGTTTATTGCAATAATTCACAATATATCAAAAATTCACAGTATATAATCATGAAGAGGTGGCATGTATTAGCAAATTATTTCTTCAAAAACATGTTCTGGAATATTAAGGAAAAAAAGAAAATCTGTTTGACAGCATTACATATAATAATGATGGCTATTTAAAGAAATGGTAACATCCAATGTATAAACATATTGATGTATTATAATCTGCCCAATATCGGTGTTGTCATTTGGTGCTGTCACAATACGTTGGTCTGCCATTTGTTACAAATCCATTACAGCAAACTATCTTGCAGGTTGTATACTTCGAAGCTTTACAGACAGTATAAATGTAAAATGTGCCTTAAAGTGCAGGGCATCCTATAAAAATAGAATTTCACTGATCGAGCCAGTTTAATAATGCTTTATAGCTACCCTTACAAACAAGTTTACAAAAGTATGCCTTTAGAACACCTTTTCTGAACTAAATCACAGATAGTGTACTTAAAGTGCAGGTTTATTTTCTATTTATTTAACCTTTATTTATTCAGGAGATACCTCTTGAGATTAAAAATCTAATTTCCAAGAGTGTCCTGACCGTTTAAAATGCTTAAGGTCTACCAATTTAGGATACAAAGCTTAGAAGGTGTTCATTAATGGTATACTTAAAGTATGGTTGCAGGAAATGGGCCCTGTGCAAGATATTTAAATCCAAGAGAATTTGGTTCTGTAACTTAATTTAACACGTCTAATACACCTAAAACAATCTGCCTGCCCCTCAAAATATGTTACAGCTGTAATATTCTTCTTGAGTTTATTGGATAGAAAAGTCCATGCATTGCAAATACATTATACCCGTTTTAAAAAATCTATAAAATAACCATATTAAATTGTTTTCAGCAATCTCCACTAGATTGTTGAAGACCAGCTTCCCAGGTATTCATGCAATGCATTGTGTGCTTTTTTTACTGTAGGAATTTGGAATTATGGGATGGCAAAATCCTCCAAAATGGCAATTCAATTTGATACATCCCACTTTTAAAAATTTCATAAAATACTTAAATCAAACTGTTTTCATCAAACTCCACTACATGTAAGGTGTGATCAAAATGATTCTGTTGTTGATGATGGTCTGATGTTGAATTTGTGTTTTTCACTTTCTATAGACTATGTGCATTTGTGTGTGCTGGTGGTGGCAGGCAAATGAGCTTGGTTTCAATTCTAAAGGTTTGGAATAGATATGTTTGGCTTAAAATGTGATTTTTATGTTTTTATTCATTAGATGGATGCTTAAAAAACAAACATTCAATCTAGACATGGTAAAAGTGATGCCATAGATGAGAACATGATTTGGGCTACATTTACTGGGCCTTGTGGTGGATTTTGCCATCCCATAATTCCACAACCCTATACAATAAAATTGTGTGAATGACATGAATGACATGACTACCAGTGGACTAGTGCATTAGACCTGACCACGTGTTAAATTAAGGCCCCGTCCACAGGTATATGGATATTTATAAAAACGTAGTATTTTCTCTGCGTTTTGGCCTCCCGTCCACACGAAAACGAATTTTAGGTCGCTGAAAATGGAGCTTTTGGAAAATACCTTACAGGGTGGAGATTTTTAAAAACTCCGTTCTACGTGTATTTGAGTTTTGGAAAACGCTGACATCATGACCTCAATTTGCGCGTGGCAAATGTTGTTATATGTCTATTTGAACAGAGACACAGACCGTTCGAATAGTTATTTTAGTGAACTTATTATTTTTTTTAATGACTATATTTTGTCATTGATACCATCTTTTATCAACGTATCATGGTAAAACACACACACACACACACACACACACACACACACACACACACACACACACACACACACACACACACACACACAAAACAGTTGTTTTAGAAAATCTCTCACAAAATTACGTTATAGACTTGTTGCTTGTCATTTTCGTGGATGGTTTTATGTCTCCCGATACACGACTACTTTACAACCTCTTGTACTCAAAAAATTGTATTTACGGTGAAATTAATGCAAAAATGTAGTTTTTTGCGTTGTCGTGTGGACAGTGTGGAATTTTTTTTTAAAGGGAGGGTTTTGGAAATATCCGTTTACGAGGCCTGAAAGTGGAAGTGTTAATTTTCCCCGCTGTACGGTTGCGTCACAAATGGGTTACCGTAAAGTGCAACGTAGATGTGCATATAAATTATAAATGCAGATCGTTTGACCGAGAGTTTTCAAAGTGCAGGTGGCGAAAAGATAGTAACCAGATCGCTGGTCAAAAAAAAAAAACTACACAGCTAGCTTCCTTGCGAGGAGTTAGGTGCATTCAGCTGAATACACTGAATGCTGTGTCTGCATTAGTAGTTTTATCTTATGAATATTAGTGTACTCGATGTTCATGAAGAGTTTATGTAAGGTTTTTGACCACGAATGAGTCAAGAACATTGCTAAAATTACTTGGTTGAATTCTACACCCACTGCTTTAGGGAGTAGGCTATGAGAATATTAACCATAAAATCCTAGCTGATTTAACTGTCGTGGAAGGTCCTGAAAAACATATTTTTTTAAGAAACCAGACGTTTTCTATCCTGAAACGAGTTCTACTCAAGCTGGATGTTTTAATTTCTTGATTCACAAGAACAACATGTTAACCAAATTAGGACCTCAATTATACTGTTGCATATTGGTAGCTGTCCAGATTAAATGATTTGATATGGGAAAAGTTATGTTCAACGCTCTTTGAAATTCCATGTCACAGAATATCTGTTTTTATAAGTCCATTAGCCTTTTGTCAGGCAAGCACCAGACATAGGCTTTTCAAAATATGGCAATCTACAGACAAAAACGTATGAAATATTAAATAAATATTTAATAAGACAAGTACTCAGAATATACAGTATATGTCTTACATGATATTCCAGGCTAGGTTTAAAAAAAATGTTTACTTGAGTCTATTCAATTACCATAAAAGTTGCTACTCACCTATCTGAAGTGTGTCTCAGGAAAATGCTTCCTCTACCTGTGCATTTATTGACATTACTTTCACTTTCACATTTACATTGCCAAGGATTTATTCATGTATAAAGACGCATGCTTCAAAACCAGACTCCAACAGGTGGGAAAGACAAACATGAAACCTATAAAACTGAAAACAAAAAAGTCCCTAAAAAAGTCCTGCAACGAGGTTTTAGATCATTCAAGATCACCTTGAAACAATGCCTTCCATTAGCTGGGGAAAGTTAATCATTGTTCTGTTGGCTTGTAAACCAAGAGTGTGTAACAATTGTAACCTTTGCTATTGTGCTTTACTGTTACTATGGATACCTTCTAATGAGCCTGTAGTTAGACAATAATTATAAGCAACCATGCTCCTCATAAAAGGCAGTAGATAAGCATTGCTTATATTTTAAAATGTCAAATGCCAGTTTGCATCACAAACTCGCTGAATACCTAATAAAAAAGACAGCCTTTACTGTTTACATGAATGGCACCATTGAGGAATTGTATGCCTAACTTCATGTGAATGCATGTCATTGGTACCTTGGAAAATTGTTTTTCCATATTTGTGTGTTATCTTCCTATTAATTAAATATTGACCAGTGACTAAAAAAAGGCATGAGAATGTAGGAGGTACGGTTTGTAAGACTGAACGGCCTGCCATTTAGGGCATGCCTGTAAGCAATTCCAAAATATGCTGGAGCTAGAAACAAGGAAGGAAAAAGAACAAATTAAATGGTCTTCAGTATCTACTGTGAGTATGTGAAAGTCTCCAAGATCACTTGGGAGAGCAAACACTTCCGCTTTGGATCATGTACAGGGAGCACACAAATTCCATGATACCAATCTTGTGTGATGTCAGTGCTTCGTTTGAACTGAGATTGACGTCTTTGTGGGCCTTGACCCATTCAGCAAGGATACGACTGTCTTTATTGAGTTTGAGGAGTATGGTCATTACAGGGCTACATTAATGCATAACACTGATCTCTGAGGGATGATAAATTAATTTACTGAAGACACAAAACATTTGATTATTAATATTTCATGCTTATTTTAATGTTGCAAATAAACAAAAAAAGCTTCAGAACAAATGTGTATGTTGCATAGAATGATATATTATAACTAGTAGTCATATGAATTTACATTAAAACCATCTTTTACCTGGGAGATATTATTATTATTATTATTATTATTTGCACACAAGATTAGTGGCCACACAAAAAAAGGCTTTCATCCCTATACTCAACATAGGCCCTGAGAACTACAAGAAGGAAAATATTAACCTCTATTTCTGAAGCTTATAAGCTCCACTGGTCCAAAATTACAATATCAAAACTTTAATCATTGCAGTGTTCTTTTCACCTTCAATATTGGAACTGAATATAGCTGTGTTTACCCCAGTTGGACACTAGATGGAGACTGAAGAAAAGATTTGCCCCTATTAGCAACTCTGAGGACAATGAGCTACTCACTGTAACTTATCCGATCGGTTAATCTCAGAAGCCTACCTTCACTATGCACCAAGGCAATTACCACTGCAGTGATTGATTAAAATGTGATTATGAGTCATTCTGAGCTTATTTATATTCATTGAATGCAAACCAAGGGGGCTGTCTAAACCCTGTGGTGTGTAAATTAAGTATTATATTGCACATTGCTACTTTTGCACTTGATAAAACCACAGTTCAAAAAGTTAAAAATACAAACCGAATGCATGTGATGATAGTAAGATATGATTTAATAATCACATAACTGAACACGTAAAACAATCAGATATTTTTTTAAGTACTGTGCCTAGTTTACCACATTATTAAAAATAATGCATTATTACGAGATTATATTTGTGGCTGTGGGCCAGTGCCCATCGAAACTATGTCACTGATGCATACAATATACTTTTGTATTGCAGTTTTGAAAGTCTGTATGTTGCAACAAATTCCTTTTTTTTTTTTAAATGCAGATTACTTTGAGGTCAGTGGCAAGGAGTGGTTTGGAGTTGCTTGGAATCCATCTACAGCAGTTAGGCCACCTTTAGGCCGCTTGGAAGCAAAAGCAATTGACGAAGCTCAAAAAAGAAAGTATCTCTGTAGGCCCCGTGATGCTGATTCCTGCTATAATCAAGTGTCACATCCAGAGAATCCCATAGGAGGGAGGGAGTGTTTACCACGTCCCTCAGTCGCACGCGATTACACAGCCACACTCCCATGCTGGCCCTTTATTACCGCGGAGAGCAGCGGGGGATTGAATGCTGGGCTGTGCATCGCTCTTGTTATAATTAGGGCCAAAGGTGTGGAGGAGGGCTGGAAGTGAGTGGGGAGGTGTCACGGGGCTACACTGGGGTGTGAGGCCAGTGAGAGGCCTGCTATCAACTCCAGCAGTGCAGTAATGAGGTACGGGTGTGTGTCCTCACAGACACCCCATCCCCTTCATCTGTCTGTACCGCTTCATACCTGCTGGGAAAGTAAGGAAGAGATATACTGTATATATATATATAACTATGATATACTATAATATAACTATGTACCAACCATTTTCACATTTATTTATTTATTAATTCATTTATTTTATTTAGTTGTGTAATTTTAATTTTTATATTTATTATATTAACTTTATTATTGGGATGGCAGGTATGCCATCCGCCAAGTGGTTACGGCTTGGTGGGGCATGCCCCATACCTATACAGCACCGAGAGTTTGGCACTTTTCAGGGTTTTCTACAGAAGTAACCACAATGACCACAGACTCTCAGCCCTTAAAAACATTAACTTCTGTATGTTCTGACCTCATGTAACCACACAGCATTCAGATACAACTTCACACATCCACACAATAAAACCCCTTCTGCTTCTGCTTCTTCTTCCCATTTTTCCTGCTGTACCCTCAAAGAATAATTCTCCCCATTGGATAACAACATCGCATACCTGCTCTCCCAAGCTTATCCACCTGGTTAGAGTTGCAGTCTCTTACACCAAGGATTGGGGGTTCGAGCTGAACAGGGGGTGAGTTTATTTTCGACAAAAACAATGTACAACTGTTATACTTTTCGTTTATTAGACTTATTTTCACATTAACAATCATATTTTTATTGCAAAGGCAAAAGACGTTTCTAATATGAGCCTACTACACCGAAATGGTGAAAGTCAGATGACCACTTCAGGTAACGTTATGCCGTATGGAAACAAATGTCATTGACAAATGGCCTATAGATCTGAGTTCGATCCCTGCCTGGTACTAAAAGCTGTCATTTCATTTTGGACTAAAACAGTGTGCACATGTTCTGGTTTTCTCATACAATAATGTTTTTTTTATTGTAAAAGCAAAGACATGTTTACAATTTAACTGTTCACTTGTAGCCTGTTAGTTAAACAATTCAGTCACTGGACACCACGGCAGTTATCCAGTAGCTAATGTTATGGGAACAGATATCCCATGGCAATTTGCCAAGCAAAGAAAAAAAGTTTTAACACAGAATATCATCTGGTTAACATTGTGTTGTTGATATTAATGTAAAAAAAATTATATAAATAACTGTGCCATTGGCTACATGTTTTAATCTCACAGAAATGCTGACAAAGAAATTTGTATTTGTATTATTATAAGATCATATGTGTTGTTCTCATCATCATTATTGTAGGATATCTAATATTTAGATATATATAGATATATATAAGTAAAGTACCCCCCCCCCCCCCCCCTCCTTCTCTCTATCTCTGTCGCTCTCTGTCTCTCTCAAACTCACTTACCCCCACCAACATCAAAGATAAGCCAGTCTTTGTCATAAATGACCCCCCCCCCCCCCCCCCCCCCACACACACCTTAACCCAATCAGGGCTTGGATCCCCTCCCTGTCAAGGTATTTTATGAGTGTACCGCAGAAAAAAAATTTAGTCAGTTTTGGAGTTTGTTTGGGGAAGAAGTCATCCTTTTTGGTTCCTTGTGCGTTTCCTTTTGTTCCTGTTCAGCTGGAGAGTAAATAATATTGGCAATTTTTGGCTTTATCTCTCTCTTTACTGGTATATTCAAATTAATGTCTGGTTTAATGTCTTCCCTTTTGTAAATTATAAGTAGTCAGCCTACATTCCTTAGGGAATGTATGATTTGAAGTCATTATTCTAATTGACTGGTTTTCATTTAATTAAATTATTTAATCTCAAGACCTGATTTAGACTTTGTTTTGGCTTGTTGGTTGATCCGCCAGGTTACTGTTCGACTTACCTATCAAAGTATTCGGCGATTTAATTGATGATTGTCATTTTGTATAATAATTATCAAATTAAATAACGTAAAACTTATTTTGAATGTAGGTTAAGTGAGGGGTTCTAGCACGCAATATCGCTTGTGTTCAGTATTCAGAGTGCTGAACATTTTAACAAGGGCATTGACTGTTGGAACCACTGGATTCAGATAATACACATTTTACCTAGTCCTCACTTACCCGACATTATTATAATAGCTATTAATTATTATTATTATTATGTTATTATATGTATATTTATTAATTTTTTATTTATTCATTTTTTTATTGTATTTTATTATATCTTCCATTATTGTTATTTCTAAATCCAAAGTTCTTGTTTTCATGTATGGTTACTGTTCATTTGTTTCTAGTCTTTGCTGTTTTATATTGTTCAGTGTTAGATATGTATTGGACTGTTTTAATGCAGTATGCTTTGGCAATACAGATGTAATGTCTTGTCATGCCAATAAAGCAAATTGAATTGAAGAGAGAGAGAGAGAGAGAGAGAGAGAGAGAGAGAGAGAGAGAGAGAGAGAGACATCAATACTTGTCAGCCAGGAGCTAGAAAGGTTTCTCATTCCAAATTAGCACCACATTTAACTTTTTCCTCTTTCTGTACATGTGTTTATGTAAGTAGTGTCCCCCCCCCGGGCCGTGCCAACAGAGCCCCGACTGACCACCCGAGGTGCTTGGCAGTGCAACAACAGAAGACATTTCTCTGTGGCTCGCAACCTTTTCCTTTTCCTCCTATCAGTGTTATGCAACAGCATGGCTTCTTGACATCACAAAAGGTGACTTTTCTCCAGGCATGAATAACTAAATTTGAGCCATGTCTAAAGGTTGGTGTCATGAATAAGCAATTAATACACAAACAAAACATATTATTTTCCTGTGTCCGCCCTTACTAGATGTGTTAGTAATATAGGTGCATGTGTGCGTGAGCGTGTAGTGTTCTTTTATCTTTTCTCTGCTTGTGTACTATATGTAAATCTATTGGAACCTCTTTGCATTTTAACTAAAAGGGAGTTGCAGCTGGCCTTTACTCTTTCTTCTTTACCTTAGCAGCAAAATGACTCATATTGAATGACTAACTAAAAATAATCAATTGATATTCCAGACTAGGTTTGACACATTCAAACGTCTGGTTGGAATTATAAGCCCTTAAACTGCCAGGCCATGCTGATGCCTTGCTTTCTAAAGGTTTGTAATGATACAGTGTTCTGTAGATTTGCTTTTTGTATATGGCATTTCCTTTTTTGATTAATATTTAACTTGTTTTGTATGATTGTTTGTACGTGCTTACTTTGCATTGTTTATTGATTTATTTATTTTTTAAATGCCTTTACCCAAAGTTATTATTCATTCTTATTACCACAACTTCTGTTATCGACTCAGGAGGGTGCAGAAAAGCATATGCTCTCCTCCAAAGCCTGTAGTGTCAGCTGTTGCTTCTTCTCATACCACATTTCACAGCACGTGCTTTCACAGTCTTTCTTGAGTCAGAGGAAGACACTTATGGGCAGCTAAGTGACCAGCAGGGGTCGCTGCATTACAACAGTTCCTTAACCCAGAATTTCCCGGTAATTGTTTTGTTTTTTGTTTTTAACAATGATTTGATTTAGTCACCTGAACTTTATAGCAACTATCAAATATCTATCCCATATGACTGATTTGTTTGCTCTTTGAGTGTAGCCATTCAGCTACAACAATCAGATACAAGTGAGTGTTTAATTAATTAACCGTAATCTTGTGACAAATTCTGTATTATGTATTAAGATATGAGTTCCACTTGATAAAATTCTCAAAAGGAGACATAACAAGGCCATTCAAGACAACGTAAACACATCTATTTTTTATGCAAATCATTTTAGGAGTCTACAGTAACTTACTGGGACAATGTGAACAAGGTACGTACCATGCTTTGACTATATAACCACAGCTAAACTCAGGACTGAGTACAACAGACATCTTAAAGCAGGATGTGCTTAATATGAATAACTAATTATCAGCCATGCACTCAATTGTGCAGACTCCATCAGACATTCCCTTGCACAGGTAGTTAATCAGCAGAATTCATTAGGCCAGATTTAACTCTTGTATCATTTTAGGTGTGCTGGTTTTCCAGTGTACCTTTATTCTTATGGTTATAATAAAGTTATTGTTGTAAATAAATAAGCCACTGTGTGGCATTTTATATATCAGATATGCAGAATGCTCAAAAATAAAACCAACCCTCCAGCGCTGTTGTTTTTAGTAAGCAAATAAAAATGCTACAAGAGGATCGAAGAAAGTGACCCATCTCCCTTTGCCGCTAACTAATCAGCATGTGCATTATCCACCGAGAAACATATTCACTAAGCCTAAACCAATGGGAAGGAAATTACATCATGCAACTCTGCAGGGATTGCAATTGTCCACAGCTAGCATTGATCCAGCATTACCAGCCTATCTCACAACATCTGCAGCTTGCTTATTTCCCCTCTCCTGCCAGGACCAGAGTCACCTCCTGATGGTGAACAGGCCCTTGAGACTTTTGATCACTATTTATCAAGAATAGTTGGCTATAGCCTGGCCACTGGCACAGCCTGGCTAGATCCCAGCTGTTACACTTGTCCAACAGAATTAGAGATTTCTCTTCCAAGAGTTCTCAATGCCCTCTGTTCTTGGCATTGAGTTGCACCTGAGATGATCTTGTTTTCTTGCATGAAAACACACCCCAGTGTTGCATGGTAACAAATTATGACGCACTGACCAGAGCCCCAGAGGACATTATTCCGTCTGGACTCAAAATACCTCACTACGACACGCAATGACAGCTTTGATTGGGCAACAACAGCTTGATGGACTTTAATTACGTCAAATTACTCCCACAAGGTATTCAATCCTTAAATGTAGCTTTTACAATGCACATACCTTCTGTAAAAATGTTGCACTTTGACCCATAGTCAAATTACACTGTACAGCATGATGCAGGTTGCAGCAGGTAAAATAAAATAGCTAAAGGCATCCCTGCTTCACACGATGAGCATGCATTTGTCAGATGTTGTGTTGGCTAATGTGTTGACTGTGGCACTCTGGCTGAATAAAGTTAACATAATGTTAACATTCAATCTACCATTGGATTCACTTTCCTGTTGCGGAATGTCAAATGTTACAGTAGATATTGTAAAGCAAAAATGAATGGACTATACTTATTAAACCCAGGAAAATGACATATAAGCCATTTGCTGTCTTAAAATTAGTTGATGGATTATTTACCAGTGTCTCTAAAACATGCTGTATCTGTTGATCAAAATCAGTTCCATGTTTAATGTTAACTCTCTAATAACAAACAATTAGTGTTACATATTTTATGTCCATGAAATATAGGGCTGCAATCTAAATTGGTGTTGACAAAGAGCTCGGCAAATTTTCCATATAAGACACATAACTGTTATTTATGTGTATTTATTGGCTGCCGTCAAGATTATCATGTGATGTCAATGCGGGAAAGGAAGAACAAGGGAAATGTTTCAGTGTGAGCTGGAAGAGGGCTGTCTTGGGGAGAAAATCAAATAGTTCAGGCAGAATAATGTGGTCAGAGCTGAGTGTGGTTATGCATTTGATGGGAATATTCACAAAGAAGTATTGTAATTGGTCCAATAATACATGTGTATATATGTGCATAGAAATTACATTTCTGGCAAATAACCCTTAGCGTTCCAATCAATTTTCAAGTGAATCCTCTTTGTCTGGGGGCAAATGCCCAGGGCCAAGTAATTCAATTCAATTCAATTCAATTTTATTTGTATAGCGCTTTTTACAGAGAACTGTCTCAAAGACGCTGCACAGGGAAACAAAGGAAAAGAAGTAACAGTCCTTTCTCCCCCTGCCCCTTTCAATAGTTCTGGCCCTGAGGTCACCATCACCCAACTAATGCAATGCTGAGACTTGGAGTGCTTTGCATAATTGTTTTCCATATTTAAGATAAAGTATATCTTGTATGTTTCAGGTTCATACTCACAGCTGAGCTTTAAGGCTCAGAATAGTATAACCACATGTAAAAGACTTGGGATTTAGATATGGATAATTTACATAAGTCAGGAAAGTTCCCAGTCTTATATTATTTGAACCAATTGTATGTGAAGCTGTCATACCATATTTTAGTCACTCCTCAGTTATTTCGCAATAAAAATCTGTGTCACTTCAATTATGAAATCATTCCTGTGAGTAAAACTGTTCACTAAATTGAAAAGAAACCTTACCGGGGACGCCTTATAGTAAGAAGTTGTTAAGCAGTTGCTCCATCAGAGGATATAACCTATTATTATTATTATTATTATTAGGCATCATCCCTACTGTATTTTTTCAGATCCATGCATCATTTCACCGATCATGACATCAGCTGAAGATGACATACGGGGGTGGAGCTGGTGACAACTGCTGCTATGGTGGTGTTTACAGCAGAGAATGACAGACAGAGGAGAAGCCTCTCCCTGGATCGCCTGACATTTCAGCAGATGCTGGGATGGTCTCTGCAGGCAGCACATGGCTGGGAGGGGGGTTGGTGGGGGGAGGGGGCACGCTTCACGATATTACCCATCACTTGCAGAGAACTAGAGAGAGAATTGGCAGCCAGCAGTGATCTCAGCTGGTTCTATTTTTGCTATTGCTCATCTTATTACTCATATGGGCATCTTGTGGATGCTCTCCACGCTGACCGTGGTCCAGATGTCCATGGGATTAAACGCAGTTGATTGTCAGACGCAGGAGGTTCAATCTCAAGGGGAGGAGCTTATGCAAGGATATAATTAGTGAGGAGGCATGTAACCCTGTGCTAAGTTTGAGATACTTTCCATTTAGGCTTTCCACGCTGTTGATTGGCAGGCCCGTTGTGTAAAAACCCAAAACCACTCATTGTCGGTTGCACATTTTTTTGTTGTCAACTGGTGAGGTGATTGTTGGGGAGGTGGTGCTTGCCCTTCCCGATCAAGCTGTTATTGTTCTTTGCACCTGTGGTGGAAATGTGTGAGGTGGAGTGTGTGCTGTGCCCAGGACGCAGAACAGAGCACGTGGACAATCGGGGGGGGGGGGGGGGGGGGGGCATGGGAGAGTGCTGTCAGTTATGAAAATGGCCGCCGGGAGATTTGCATGAGCAGCAGGAGCCAGCTGATGACTTCCTATGGGCTGTGAAGGGCTGGGGTTTAGGGAGCTCACTGTAGCCGCAGCTCGGGTGTTAATACTTGAGCCGTGCAGGACCTAGAAAATATGTGAGTGAAGGAAGTGTGCATAGGCACAGTTTTTTTTTTCCAGGTTTTTACCTGAAAAAAATGCAGTACTCACATAGCCAATAACTGCCCATTTTGGGAGACTTTTTTTGCATCAGTTTTGAGGTGAGAGAAAACTGATGCAAAAAAAGATTGCATTTTTACCACCAAATGTGGAATGGGGAAGTGGTATTTGTTTTTGTTGGGTTTACATATCCAAATGATCTGTTCTTCAAGTGAGTGAAGCTACAGTATAATGCTCCATTATTGATCAACCACATTGTTTGCTATACAAACAGAATCTTTTGTGCAGAATGTGAGCAAAAGGTTTAATTCTTATTCAGACTAAACATTCAATCCATGTTTTTTGTGGGATAAACCACTACAATAATATTAAATGTTTTGTTGCATCACAGGTGGATAAATTAAATGATATGTTATATTTACTAACAAATACTTCAAATACAGTTTAATGCAACAGACATACCTTTGTAAAGGGTACTGATGCATCACATTTGCCGCATTAATTATAACTGAGAGAGTTTCAATGGACATTTGTGTGCAGTTCCTTTTATTTTTAGTTAATTAGTTTCACAATGTAAAATTTTCTGGGGAAAAATTACTTTCCCTTCATTGCCCATGTATTGTGAAGACTCGGCTTCTATGTTAAATGTGGGTTGTTTGCGGCAGCAGATTAGATACAAAGCCATTGGTGCTAGTTGAGAGGGTTGGGATTTAGGATGGTGGGGGTTGGGTGGGGGGGGGACAGTCAATGCAGGAAAACATAGTAATATAAAGTCCATGTACAGGGATCGGCGCACTTCAAATCAGCCGTGAAAACCCATTAGTTCCTATGAGGTCTTTTTCAATCCTGTCAAAATCAGTGACGCACTAGAGCACAGATAAAATGTTGGCAGAATGGGGAGTGCGATGGTAACCCCTTGGTGAAACTAATGCATTGGTGTCAGCCTCTGGATGCACAGAGGTGCAGGGGGTTTCTCCCAAAGGCTAGCTGCTGGTGGGAGAGGCACACTGACAGTGATGAAGTGCTTGCAGGAGCGCTGCTGGTCCCAAGTGATGAGGTTAAATATAACGCCTGATTAGACAGTATGAATTTTAATCTGTCTCGCATGACACCTCCCAAGTCCTTTGCAATCTGTAATGTCTCTCTCTCTCTCTCTCTCTCTCTCGCTCTCTCTCCCTCTCTCTCTCTCTCTCTCTCTCTCTCCCTCTCTATTTTCATTTGTCTTTCACAGAAAATTTGAATGAAAAGGTGTTTGTAGTTTGCTTTTCAAAGGGTTCACTTACATAAATGTCATAGTTCCCATCATTGCCGTTTAGCAACTCTTTTATCATCGACTGACTGAAAGAACAATAATTTCTATTTCATTTAACCTCTGTTTTCCTCTGCGCAATTACCAACAAGTATTGTACGTGTTCATTTCACATACTTTCCATAATCTAGTTTCTGAGATTTTTCACAATCATATTAGACACAGAAATTGTAAATGAATTACTCATCAGCATTCCGGCATGGCAAGATACTTTGCATCACTCTATGAGAAATCAGGTCTTCAGACAAGCTGTGATTATAGTTATAACAACATTTACAGTTTTGAATGTTGGATTTCCACACGCTCTACAATTCTACTCATGCAGGAAGAAGAACACATCCAGAATCCAGTAATAATAATAATAATAATAATAACTCCTTTCATTCATATAGTGCTTTTCTCACATCCAACGCAGTTTACAGATATGGGGGGAAACTCGCCTCAACCACCACCAATGTGAAGCACCCACCTGGGTGATGCACGGCAGCCATTTTGTGCCAGAACGCTCACCACATATCAGCGGAGGTGGAGAGGAGAGAACAATTTTAGCCAATTAGATCAGGGGATGATTAGGTGGCAGGTTGAGAGAGCCAGGTGGGGAGATTTAGCCAGTAATATTTGGTGACACATAGCAGTGGACGGTCTTGATCAGCTGTGACTGTGGTCTCAGGCGGGCAGAATCTCTGAATGGGCTTCACTTGAATAACAATAACATTGACACTACAATAACACTACCTGCAGAAATAGCGAATGTGTGGCTTGTGCACTTTTGACAACATTCACAGCCTTGGCACTGACAGACTCTTGATAACCCGACACTGTTCTCTCTGCGTGATCCAGGCGTATGGAAATCAGTTGATTTGCATAAGGGCACCGCAGTGCTGTGCCCGGTGGAAAAATCAGGCCTTGTCACGGTGCCCCTCTCTATGACAAAGCCCAGACGAAGTGTGGCAGGCCTGTTAACTGCTCCAAAGAGATAACCATGCAAAATGAGGACAGGGCACTGTCCAAAAAGCCCAGCCACCCTCAGTCCACCGACACCCCCCTCCCCCCACAAATGTTACAAAAACATTCTCTTCTCGACAGTAGAAAGCAGGGTAGATTTATATTTCCTCACAGAGCTGCAAAGAGCATCGAAACTTACATTTCCATAGCTTGTGCTAAGATTGGTTCACCTCAACCTGTCATAGGAGTCCCTGTATGGGGAAGAAGCCTGCAGGGGTCTTTACCATGTCACATATAACTCCCTACGCCATGCGAATGAGATTGTGAGTACCACTTTCTGTCTATGTGCTGTGTGACTGCTTGTGTCTCCTGTCAGAGGGATTGCATCATTGCGTATTCTCCAACTCGGAAGCTCCATTTTCAGATCTCTCAGCACAGGAGCATCATGGGAAATTGGCATCAAGAACCGGGAGCATCTTAGTCTATAATTTCCTCTCTCTGCTTGCATCTCTCTCTCTCTGTCCCTCCTCGCTCTGTGCAGAGGTAATTTAGGTGAGCTGCACTCTCCCCAGGTTGTCATGAAAGGTTTGCTGAATGCACTTAACTTCACACTACATCTGAGAAGGAGAAGCAATTTATACCCAAGGCCGCAAATCCAGCCAGGGTCAGTGACCTCCACTGGCAGAGAGTAGAAAGATCAGCCTTGACGGTTTAATCCATGTAACAGTCTATAAACTACACAGGGTCAAACTGTTATAAGCAGTTTAATGGAGTCAAAAAAAACAATCAGCAACCAATCAGTCAAGTCAATCAAGTTGTTTACCAGCTGTTAAGTAAACCAGCAATGCATTTTGACAAGGAGCCTTGTTAGCAATGTTAGCGTATTTCTGTATTTGTTCAAAATTCTTGCGTGCTCAGTTAGGCGATGTGAATATATAATCTAGTGCCGTTATATTTAATATATTCAGGTGTTTAATTGTGTGCTCTAATTTATGGTGATTCAGGACATACCCAGCAACATATCCAATAATACTGATCACCGCAGAAGCATTTTCCACCCTTTGAGTGGATGGACTCTTTAAAGTTATTCTGTTTTGTCACGCCTTTCTCTTTACTACCCAAAGGCTAATTGGGGTTGTTCACACTGACAGAGGGAACTGTCATGCAGTGGGCAAGTGCTCTGTGGTCCTAAAATAACCCCCCTCATCCCGCCTCTCTCTCCATACGGAGTGTGACACAGGGCAGCCCAGCTGCACACACACATCCTGACGGTGTGCTGCTGAGGAGTGCCCACTGCGCCCCCCCACCCCCCCCTCTCTCCCCCGTGGGGTACAGCGCAAATGGCAGCCACTGTGATTGTAAGTGGCAAGCGGTACAGGCTGTAATAGTCCTGACTGCATTCAGCTCCACTTCTAGTCCAAACATAGAGGTTTTTGTGTACTACAGAGA